>JAYMFT010093016.1:0-13968 GCA_038088735.1 Panulirus argus | reverse complement strand
TGAGAGAGTCAGGGAGAGTGGTTTGGTGAAGAGAGAAGAGGTGGTGAAAGCCTTGTGGAAGATGAAATCCAGCAAGGCGGCAGTATTGGATGGTATTGCTGTTGAATTTATTAAGAGGGGGTGAGTGTGTTGTTGATTGGTTGGTAAGAATATTCAATGTAGGTATGGATCACAGTGAAGTGCCTGAAGATTGGCGGAATGTGTGTATTGCACCATTGTGCAAAGGTAAAGGGGATAAAGATGACTGTTCAAACTGCTCAAACTGCAGAGGTATAAGTTTGTTGAGTATTTCTGGAAAACTGTATGGGAAGGTATTGATTGAGAGGGTGAAGGCATGTACAGAGCATCAGACTGGGGAGGAGCAGTGTGGTTTTCAGAAGTGATAGAGGATGTGAGAAATACTTACAAAAACAGGTGGATTTGTATGGAGCATTTATGGATCTGGAGAAGGCATATATTAGGGTTAATAGAGATGCTTTATAGGTCTTAAGAATATATGATGTGGGAGGTAAGCTGCTAGAAGCAGCGATAAGTTTTTATTAAGGGTGTAAGGCATGTGTACATGTAGGAAGAAAGGAGTATGGTTGGTTCCCAGTGAAGGTCAGTCTGCGGCAGGGGTGTGTGATGTGGCCATGGTTGTTTAATTTGTTTGTGGATGGGGTAGATAGGGAGGTAAATGCGAGTTTTGGAGAGAGGCAACTATGCATTCTGTTGGGGATGAGAGGGCCTGGGAAGTGAGTCAGCTACTGTTTGCTATTGATACAGCACTGATGGCTGATCCAAGTGAGAAACTGCAGAATTTGTGACTGAGTTTGGAAAAGTGTGGGAAAGGAGAAATTTGAAAGTAAATGTGAATAATAGCAAGGTTATTAGGTTCAGCTGGGTTGAGGTACAAGTTATTTGGGATGTAAGTTTGAATGGAGAAAAATTGAAGAAATAGAAGTGTTTTAGATATCTGGGAGTGGACTAGGCAGCAAATGGAACCATGGAAGCGGAAGTGAGTCATGGGGTGGGGAAGGGGATCAAGGGTCTGGGAGCAATGAAGAATGTGTGGAGAGAACGTAATCTCAGAGAGCAAAAATGGGTATGCTTGAAGTAATAGTAGTTTCAACGATATTATGTGGTTGTGAGTCATGGGCTATAGATAGGGTTGTATGGAGGAGGGTGGATATGTTGGAAATGAAATCTTTGAGGACAAGATGTGGTGTGAGGTCGTTTGATCGAGTAAGTAATGTAAGGGTAAGAGGGATGTGTGGTAACAAAAAGAGTGTGGTTGAGAGAGCAGAAGAGGATGTGTTGAAATGGTTTGGACATATGGAATGAATGAATGAGGAAAGGTTGACAGAGGGGTTATATATGTCAGAGGTGGAGGGGACAAGGAGAAGCAGGAAGGATGGAGTGAAGAAGATTTTGAGCAATCAAGGCCTGAACATGCAGGAGGGTGAAAGGCATGCACACAATAAATTGAAATGGAACGATGTGGTTTACTGTGGTCAACATGCTGTCAATGGACTGAACCAGGGTATGTGAAATGTCTGGGTTAAACCATAGAAAGGTCAGTTGGGCCTGGATAGGGAGCTGTGGTTTCAGTGCATTACACATGACAGCTAGAGACTGAGTGTGAGCGAATGTGACCTTTTTTTTTGTGTGTGTGTGTTTCCTGGTGCTACCTCACCGACACGGGGTAGTGATGCTGTTTCCTGTGGGGCGGGGTGGTGTTGGGAATGGATGAAGGTAAGCAAGTATGAATATGTACATGTGTATGTATGTATATGCATGTGTATGTTTATGTATGTATATATGTATATGGTGATATGTATATGTATGTATTGTGCATATACGTGCATTTATGTATGTATACGTGTATATGAGTGGATGGGTCTTTCTTTGTCTGTTTCCTGGTGCTACCTTGCTGACGCAAGAAACAGTGATCAGTATAACAATAAAAAGATATTTATCTACATATGTGTATGTATATATATATATATATGTATGTGCATATATGTATATATATGTGTATGTGAGTGGATGTGTCTTTCTTCGTTTGTTTCCTGGCAGTACCTCTCTAATGTGGGAAACAGAGGTCAAGTATGAAAAAATATATACAGAGACAGAGAAAGAGAGGTATGAAAATTATGATGATGAAAACACAGCCCTGTTATAACATGCACTAAAAACCACGGGAGTTGAAGATGAAAATTTAAAAGGTCGTTAATATATTGCATTTTAAGGCAGAATAACAAGAAATTAAGTACAGGGAACATGTATAGAGCCATTGGTGAGGTAGTCTTGGTGATTCTTCCTGACCTGATGTGTCAACCATAGGACACGTTGGTTGGTACTTCTCACAAATCTAGTCAGTCATCAACTTACCATACCTAAAATGCCCTTAGCATAAGATGATGTTTTTTCAAAGGTGTCTGTGTTTAAGCAGGGCTGAATATCATTCCTTTCTTGATGATGGAAGTGTTTCTGCAAACTGTATTGTGATTGAGCATGACCAAACTCTGCTTGTTTGTGGTTGTGCCACAAATGAAAGGCACCTGTGGTGAGTTTGTGTTATCGTGTATTGTTGAAAGGGAGTACAGTCTTGTTGAAGAACTTCTCATTTCTGAAGAGTCCATCATTTCCTTACTGCTGGAAGTAGTGCAGGAGTCCCCATCATTTAAAAGTTTCTTAGGGTTATGTAATAATGAAAATGAATATTGTGATAATGAGAGGCTCTTTCTTGAAATAAAGGACTGTTATACTGGTTACTTATGACATTATATTTTTGTTGGCTAATATTGCTGTCAACTGTTTCCCAGTCTGACCAATATAAAACCTACCACAACCTTTAGAAGGAATAGTATATACACCACCAATCTCATCCTTAGGGCTATGTTGGATAAGGTTGATTTTACCATGTTGTATGTGAGACTTGTAATTTGATGTTACACCACGAGTGCCAAGTCACCTATGGTGAGATTGTATCTCTGTCAGTGGATAAAAAGGAGTAAAAATGTGTTATAGAACTCACTCCAAAAGAATAGCACAGCTTTAAACCCACAGGAGCCTTATAAAAGAGGTCCTGGGGTCATGATATTAGAGTAATGGTGATAACAATGGTAATGATGAAAATAAAAGATAATAATAGTAATACATATATGCATAGACATTGGTGTTACAGGTCTCTACTGGCCTGTGGTTACAATTTGACTGAAACATTATATTTGATGAGGTTGCATCTTGAGAGAGCAATCTTGTCAAATAAATCCTCACTTCATAATAATTCATCCTTTTCTTGCTACTGATTGTAGCACAGCCTTGAAGCTGCTGGAACCCCTAGAGAAGAGGTTGTTGCACTTATATGATAAAATGGTGATGATGATAATGATAATGATTATTATGATAAACATGCACATATGTATGTCATACCTTTCCTTCCCTTTCTTACCTTCTCCAGGACCTCTTACACACACACACACACACACACACACACACACACACACATACACACACACACACACACACACACTTTATAAGTAGAGAGGGTTCACTGTCAATAAATTGATATATACATGTTATAGAATCATGCTAACTGGGACTGAAGAAAGGATCACCCCACTAAGTACAGTATTCCTCATAGAGAGTGTGTCCCTGTTGCACTTACAGCCTTACCAAGAATACACCCTGCTCTCACTTTGCTTGGGATACATTCTGAGAAATCTTGAAAATTTTGCACAGCTGTATAGAGGAACATGAGGGTAATATTCCAGTTCCACCCCTCTCTCGGTATTTGCACTCTTTTTCACAAATGCAGACACAAAATATACCTGATGCATAAGTTACAGAAACTTATAGCCAATTTCATGAGCTGTGCGTGGGTGAAGAGAGGTAAGTCGTGACTAGATTATTTGTTGAGGGTGCTGACAGTCTAGTGGTTCTGCATCTCCTCACTCATTATATATTTTTGTTTTTTATGGTTTTGAATTAATCAGATGGATATATTTCATTGTGATGCAGTCCAACCATTGTTACACAGTTTTAACTTGTTAGTTTTTCTTAGTTATCAATATACAGCTGATCCACTGCTCTATTTCTTTATTATGATCTTGAGAATGACCCTAGGTGGGTCAAATATCCTGTTTCTCCAATATCCATTTCTTGGATTCCTATCCTGTCAGTTTGAAATAAAGACATATAATGAAGGAGGAAGTGCAAGTTTACAAGACCTTAATGCAAAAATGGAGAATCTTTCATGTGCTAGATCAGCAGCAGCATGAATTATTAGTCTCTCATAGTTGGGTTTGCTGTTTCATAGCATTATACACCAAAAGAAAATAGCTCACTTTATGCATTATGTAGACACACACAGAAAACTGTGCCAATAAATGCAGTTTGAACCCAGACAGTAAAAGACAGCTCATATTCCATTATTTATGCCAATCGTTTGCATTTGCTAACATAAAATATAAGCACACATACCTTAGCCACACATAAACAGGGTTTATACTGTGTAAGTAATGGCAGTCAGATTGCTGACTTACGGACTCTGTAGCATTGTGTATTAAAGTGAAATATTTGCTTTCACTGTTTAAATAAGATTATTGCCTGTGTATGAGTGATAAATGTACAGTATATCATGATTACAGCTTGCTGGTGGTGCTTATGTAGCTCCTTGTTAAGGCTTAAACTAGCAGGAAGCTGAGCCACGGGGATACACTGCCAGTGCAAAGGTAAATGATCCTTCTGTCTGTAGCGCATTAAGGTCTGCACTTGCCTGCCTCACAGATGTGGATATGTGACATTTCTGATGCCACCCATGTGCCTTCCCAGGTGGACAGGGATAACGATACTGGACAGTTCATCATTTCAGTAATAACAATATCTCATTTTTTTCACATCACTTTGCTGTTTTCCATGTTAGCAAGGTAGTGTTAGGAACAAATGACTGAGCCTTAGTGAGAAAATAGTTTCTTCATCTGTTCTTGCTTATGGAAAGTAATACAGCAAGGGAGGATTTCTAGACTCCTACTCCTGCCCTCTTAGTCACCTTCTGTGACATGCAGGATATGCCTGTGATAATTATAATACTAATGATAGTATATTTTTTTTTGTATTTTTGATCCAGTTGCATTTCCTGCCTTAGTGACGTAACATTAGGTACAGACACACAACTATTCTATAGCCATTATGTATAAACAACTAGAATGAGAGTAGTAATTGTCCCAACATCATTTAGAAGGAGACTAAGTGGTAGGGCTGGAAGCCGTTTCTTCCTATATCATCACTTACTAAAAGTTGGAACAGAAGGAGCCAATCCAAGATTTTTTCCTAAAGGTCAGTTGTATGTTGCTGATGATGCTACCTCAGTAATGTGGGAAAGGCAGGCATGTATTAAAGACATATAAACAAAATGATAACAATAATGATAATGAAGATAATAATAATAGTAATGATAATAATGATAATTATAATGCAGGAAATGGCAAATGTGTATGAAAAAAAATGAATAATTGATAATATAGATTTTTTTCTTAAATTTTTGGTAACAGTAATGATGGTAGTAATGACTTCAGTTTGAATTCCAATGCATCAAGAGTTTAAAAGTTTATCTCCAATGCATCAAGAGTTTAAAAGTTTATCTCAGGATGCAAAATAAGATATCTGCTCATGGGGATTGGGTGAGGGAATAGTTTCTGATAGATATGACTGGTTTGATATATATATCCTCGTGGCTCAATTTTTCTCATTAACATGAGCAGGGAGTCCATTCTTGTGATTCATTCATTTTATTTTCCTATTCTATCTCTATTGTAAATATTGTTAGACTTGATGATTTGTTAGTTTGTTTATTTTGTGCATTTTGCACATGGCAAAAATTGTAAAATTATTAACAAATTGGCTAGCATCTCATCTCACTAACGTAGTGAAGAAGCCCTGCCATTTATCACCTAGATTGTTTGCTCATTAGGCAATATTAAACTATAACATCATGACATCATTACAATTCCCAGTCAAAAAAAAAAAAAAATGGATGTAGAAGAAATAAGAATTAAGTAGATATATATATAAATATATTAAAAGAATAGTATTTACTGTGAATTGATAAAAGATATACGTAAAGTGAACTAACTGAATTTAGCCAAACCTTAACTTGACTGACTTTGGGTTTTGAATTTGGAGTGGGTTGAAGGCCTGAACACAGCCATTAAACCCTTGTATGTGTGAGCCACCTCTCATTCAGATCAAATTTTTGTGTCAAAAACTGTGCAAAATTAAACCTGTGCAGTGACCCCATGCAAAGTGAGGGAAAGGTGTATCTGTAAACACCTTGCAGTCATCTGAAATAAACTGAGATGAATGAATTCTATGCTGTACCTGTATTTAGTTTAAGTAATAAAAATACGATACTGCTTGATTTGTTTTTTTATTTGCCAATGCTGAAATTTCTTTTGTTGTATAGCTTATGTCTTATAGAGAAACGGTCTTTTGGTTATATGATGATTAATGTTCACATGTATGTGTGGTGTTACTGGACTTCACCTGCTTCTGGTAACAAAAGAGGTAAAAAGTCATTTACTTTGAGGCCGTAACATTATCAGATGATGAAACAGAGTTCAATCTCATAAAGGAACTTCTCAGTCTGGAAGAGTTAATCATTCCCATGCTTCTGACTTTAGGTGGGTATGTGGTGGGGGTGTGATGTTGCCATGACTGTTTGTTTATGGTTAGGGTGGTAAGGGATATAAATGCAAGGGTCTTGGAGAAAGGGGCAGGTATGCAGTCTGTTATGGGTGAGGTGGGGGAGGTAAATCAGTTATTGTTTGCAGATGACAAGCGCCACAAGCAGATTCAAGTAAGAAGTAGCAGATGTTGGTGTCTGCGTTTCAGAGATTCTGTAAAATGAGAAAGTTGATGGTAAATATGAATAAAAGCAAGGTCATGATGTTTAGTAGGACAAAGACAAGTTAATGGGAATGTGAGTATGAATGGAGAAAATCTGGAGGAAGTGAAGTGCTTTAGATCTCTGGGAGTGGACATGGCAGTGAGTGGAACCATGGAAGATATGAGCCCTAGGGTGGGTGAGGCAATAAAGTTTCTGGGAACATTGAGGAGTGCGTGGGATAACATATCCCTATCTGGAAGAGGGAAAATGTATGTTTGAAGATATAGTAGCCCCAACAGTGTTGTTTAGATATGAGGCATGGACTATAGATGGAAATCAAGTGTATGAGGATATTGTGCACTGTGAGGATGGTTGCTCAAGTAAGTAACAATAGGGTAAGAGGGAGACATGACAATAAGAAGAGTATGGTTGAGAGAGCTGAAATTGGTGTAATGAAATGCTTTAGACATTTGGAGGGAATGAGTGAGGGAGGTTGACAAAGAGGATTATATTTCAGAAGAGAAGGGGGAGACTGAATTGGAGATGGGTAAAGGGAATGTTTTCCTGTGGTGAGTGCTATGCACTAGCCCTGCCTTTTGGCAAAATAGTAGAAGCAATAGGAAAAAGTAAAAGGTAGGAACATTGGTAGAAGTAGTGGTTAGGAGCATCAGGTAGAGATAGTTGGGTGGAACATTAGGTAGGAGTAGTCAGTGGGAACATTAGATAGGAGCCTCGAGAAACACTTCACTAGAGTTAACCCTCCTGCCAGTAAGGGTGAATCACTTAAGGCTAAGAAGCAGCACTGGAGTTGACCAGTTGTGGAGACTTTTACTGTGGCCACCCCCTTGAAGGAGTTCCTGGAGGGAGCAGGCATTAGAGATATACATAGATGGAGTGAATAAGATTTAGCATTTATGGGGGCCTGATAATTCAGGAGGGTAAAAGGTGTGAAGTGGAGAGATTTGGTATACAGGGGGTGATATGCTGTCAATGGACTGAGCCAGGGAATGTGAAGCAGCCAGGGAAAACCACGGAAAGGCCTGTGGGAACTAGTTGTGGAGAGGGAATTGTGGTTTCAGTGCATTACACACGACAGTTTAAGAATGGATGTGAATGGATAAGCTTTTTCGTCATCTGCTCCTGGTGCTACCTTACTTATGGGAAACAGCAAAAAGTATAAAAGGATAATATTTCAATGAAATCTGTTTAAATTTGGCAAAATTAAAAAAAGCAGTAGCTGACATGATGTCCTTTGCCAAGTAGAAGGAAGGGTCACTTAACCATTCTGTTCAACTTTTCCACATTTCTCAGGTCAACTGTTACTTGTTTCCTCAGCTTTGGTGCAGGCTGGTTTTGCATATATTCTCTTGTTCATGCTGACTCTGTATCCTTGAAAATGGCTTGCAATACAGTTAAAGATTAGGAACTTCTCTATTTTTCCAGTGAGTTTACTCATATCAGTGCTGCATGTGTGTATACTATTTTTACAGACAAATGTATAAGGGGAGCTGTGGTTTCAGTGCATTACACATGACAGCTACAGACTGAGTGTGAGCGAATGTGGCCGTTTCGTCTGTCTCCTGGCGCTAACTCGCCGGCACAGGGTTGGCGATGCTATTTTCCGTGGGGCGGGGTGGCACCAGGAGTGGATGGGGGCATTGCTTTACCATTAAGCAATTTATTGTCAAAGAAAGTGAAATTTATGTGGAATAATCATTGTGATGAGGCCTTTTAGAAACTGTATGTTGATGCCAGTGATTTTAAAGTTGGTGGAGTTTTAATGCAAGAGAAAAATGATGCCAATTTTCCAATCTGTTATTTCTCAAAGAAGTTTCTTTTATATCATAAAATCTATAGTATATCTGAGAAGGAGATTTTAGTATTGATATTAAGGTTGAACCATTTTGATGTTACTTGAGAGGATCAGGAAGATCGATTCAAGTGTTTACAGATCACAATCCTCTTGTATTTTTGCATGAGATGAAAAATGTAAACCAACGATTGACATGGTGGTCTTCTGTTACAAGATTATAATTCATTTATTAAATATATATGAGGAAAGGATAATGTTGTAGCTGATGACTTGTCCTGTATTCCAGCTAGTCATGAGTCAACCAATGGCTGACTCATGCCTCTTCTGGAAGGGGGATGTTACAGCCACCTCCATTCTTTCCAAGCAAATGTTTTAGTTATCCATTATGTATGTTTTGCTTTCAGTTTTCCATGTAATCCAAAGTATTTTGAAATGTCTAATGTTGTATGTTAGAAATACTGTTTATTTGATTGTGTATGAATTAACAGTATGTATATCTTATTTTGATATAATCTATGAGAGGCTACGAAACATAAAATATAAGAGAAAAATAATAGAAATTACTTGTATACAATGCTAAAAGAAGTATTGGAACAACCATTTTGATTCTCTCTCTCTCTCATTACTGGCTTGGTATTAGAACGTTTGTATAATGCCTGTCTGGTAAAATTATTATTATCTATATTCATCTTACTGATTTCAAGGATATATGTTGTTAAATTAAGGTCAGTATAATTGTATATGACTGACAAAGTGAAAAAAATATTGGAATAACTTAATATTGGAGAAATTTTACCATTTAATGGATGGAGAAAGCACATACTCATTTTGATATTATTTTGATACTGCAAATATATTTTTTATACATTTTATTCACATGCGTTTGGTATTTAATCCAATGCTAAGTGGAGAGGAGACAATATCAAGCAGCCATCAGCTGTAAGGAGATATTAGCCATATGGTAAAATGGAATCTGTGTTTAGCCTATATCTCTCTGTTAACAGAAGCCATTGTTTCAGATATTTGATTTAATGAGCCTATGGGCTGATTATATATCTTTGAAAGGAAGGGATGTGGTCGTAACACCTTGACAGGCAACACTACTGTTCATCTGATTTGAACATTCTGATCTTCCCTCTCCCACTGCTACTTTACTGCACAATTTGCCATGATGAAAAGCTATTATCTAGAGAAATTCATTCAGGAGATATTTTGTACATGTAATAACTGACCTGATACGGTGGCCACATGGAGTAACTCTGAACATCTCGCCAGGCAGGCATTTCTAACCCTCTGGAGTTTTTAGAAACATCCTCAGCTACAATGATACTATATGCAGTAACCTGTCCATTTTCATTGGAAAAGTAATTCTTGCGGTAACGGATGCTGATAGTAGAAGAAGTACGTGAAACTTCAGTGGGAAACACTTGACGGCTTGGCTCTGGTGGGGCTGCAAAATGGGAAAGTTGTGTTAAGTATGGAATATGAAAGTCTTTGTTCTCACAAGCAAATGTTTACATAAGACGAATTACGTATATTCTTAGGCTGATAATTTTTCACAGTACGAGTCAGGGAGTTTGCTGTGCCAAAACAATCATTCCTCTCAAATTCTATGTACTTTTCTACTGTGCTGAACAATCATTCTTCTTCAGTTCTATTTAATTTTCTATCAAGTATTTTGATTAACAAGTCTATCTATCTATCTATCTTGACCTCTGTTGCCTGTTCCCACCAGGAACTTCCATCAAGGGGTTGACAGCAGCAAAAGAGTTTCCACTTATCCATGTCTTTACTTGCCTCTCTCACATACACCATTCCATACATTATTCCACCATTTCTCTACCTCCAGTACTCTTCCACTCTATCTGCCCATAACATAGGTGTTTTTCCTCTGACAGCAACCCTTTTAATCGTTCTCTCATACACTCTCCTCGTAAACTCCCCATCTTGCATTCTTTTCACATGCCTAAACTACCTCAAAGTATCACTCACCCACTCTACCACTCCACAATTCATTCTCTCTACCTCTCCTGCCATACCAAATCTCTCATACACCCCCTAATTCTTTTCTTCATTCCATCTAGTTATACAACTTGCTCCTCTCAAATGCTCATTTCCAAAGTCTAGATTCTTGATCTCTGTAACTTAATCCATGTCCATGTCTCAGCTGCAAAGGTCAGGGTCAGGAGGACTATGCTGTCCCTTAAACCCTTTTTTACATCCATTCTTACACTTCTACCCTTCATTATTCTATTAGGTGACTCAGTGACTCTTCTACCGAGTACTGCTCACTCCCTTATTTCTGCTTCAGTATCACCAAACTTATTGGAGATAACTCCCAAATACTTAAATTCTGTCACCTCTTGCGGTCTTTCTTCCTCATATCTATAACACAGTTTAAAACACTTTCTTTTCTCACTCTACAGAGCTTTACAAAATCTATAATTTCACTCTATTTCCTTTCACACTCCATTACTTTACTTTTACTGACATATACCTTTAATCACCTATGCTTACACATATCATAAAACACAATTACAACCTTCTGTAACTTCTCTTCACTCTCAGCAAACAACACTATCATCTGCAAACAAGCATATCACAAGCCAAAATACCTCACCACCATATTCCATCAATGCACCTCCTTTCCATAGTTTTGCCTTCATCTCTCTTATCACTCCGTCCATATATATGTTAAAAAGCCAGGATGCCAACGCAGAGCCCTGCCTCACAATCTCATGTTTGTCAAAACTTTTGCTCAGCTCTCAATCCACATTTACACTCCTCTATAGAAGGTTTTCATACCATCCATCAGTTGTCCCCCTGCCCCATGTATCCTTAACACAGACAATAAAGAATGCCACTTGATTCTGTCAAAAGCTTTCTCCAGATCCATAAAATCTACATACAGCTTCTTACCTTTCACTTGATACTTTTCTACAGTCATTCTCACCACAAAAATTTGATGCACACACCCCCTGCCTTTTCTAAAATCCCCTGCTCCTTAATTATCTGCATTCAGGCACTTCCATCACCAAATCAACATTCTTGCATACACTTTTCCTAGTATACTAAACAGACTTATTCCCCAGTAATTGCTACATACCTTCTTCGCACCTTTTCCTTTGTGTATAAGAAGAACAGTAGCTTTCACCCAATCCTCAGGCACAACATTCTGTTTCCATGCTAAATTACAAATCAAATACATCCACTCTATCACACTTTCTCCTCCATACTTTAACATTTCAGCTGTTATCCAATCTTCAGGAGCTTTTCCTACCTTCAACCTCATTATAGTCCTTTTTACCTCCTCACTTGCTAGAGGCTCCTACACATCCTCCATATATATGCATGTAAAAATGCTGCCTCACCTTTTCCGAAATTCATTAGTTCTTCAAAGAACCCTTTCCATCTTCGTTTCTCTCGCTCCTTTTGATTCAGCAACTCCCCTTCCAGAGTTTCCACATTCATATTTCCACTCTTACATCCACCTCTATCCTATTTCACCTCCTTCCAGCACATTGTTTTATTTTTCCTAAACTTTTCACTCATCTTCCAAAATCTTCATCTATGCTTTCACTGCTTTCCTCTATTAGCTTCTTAATTTCCGCTTAAACATCACATACTATTCCCTTCTCCTTTGCTTGAACTTTCACTAGTACATTTCCTTTGAGCAATCTACCATATGCCTTTTATTTCTATGCTACAGCATATCTAATCTCATCCATCCACTATGAATTTCTACTTTTATCTTATATCTTACTAACTTGTATCCAGCTACTAATTCTACAACCTTTAGCAGTCACTCTCTAAACATTTTAAACTCCTCATCCACACAAACTGCATTCCAGCATTTGCTACACTTTCATCTAAACTTCCTCTCACCCTTCTTTCATACTCCTTATTGCTTTCTTTCTGATTCATCTTCTTGCTTACCAACACTTTTACCTCTCCATTCTTCCTTACACCATACCTCCACTCCTCCTTGATCCTTACCTCTATAAACTGCAAAATGGTCAAAATCTCAAAAAAATCCTCTTACAACTCTATCATCCAGTGCAACCTTTCTCAACCTTTTATCTACTGCAATGCAATCAAACCCATTAGTTCTTCTCATCTATCACTTTTCATCCATGCATATCTGTGGATCATCTTGTACTGAAAGGTGTTTGCATTGAATAAACCCATGACATGTACAAGATAACTTCCCTTCTCATTTACTCCAGGCACTTCCCATTTACATACTATATTACCAATTTCATCACATCACACCTCTGCATTCATATCACCCATTAAAACCACCTTTCTCTCCTTCCTGAACCCACTTGTACAGTCATTAAAATTTCTCCAGAAATGCTTCATTTCATTCTTACCTTGCACAGTCTTCATATTCAGAAGTGCATATACACATACCCACTCCTACTTCACAATTCCAATGTTTCCTCTCTCAATATTTCTGATCCATTCCATTCATGCTCTGTAACACCCTCCCATACTCTCGGTGAAAGCACATTTACACATCCTTCTTTCTCATTTCTTTGGAAATTTTCATTAATTCCTGTCCATACCACTTTTCCTTCCATGCCCTCCCATATCTTACATTCATCATTTCCATTTTCACTCCATACACTCTGCACAAGGATATGGGCTTCCCCAATCCCTAGCACATCCAAACTATAACTTTTAAATTTCTTTGAAAGCTCCCTCCCTTTACCCTCAACACTCATCCCATTAACATTCAGAGCCCTCACTCTCAATTGCTCGTCCCTTTTACTCCCTGGCATAACTCGAGGTCTCCAGTGCTGCTTCTTAACCTTTAGTGCCTCACCCTTGTCAAGCTACTAGCAGAGGACAATTTCCAATGTAGAGTTTCCCAAAATACAAAAATTTCTGTACACCTTAAGTGTCTGTTTTTAAAAATCTAAAGACCTGATGGAGTTAGGCAGTGCCTCTCACTCTACTTCTACCCAAAAGAATGTATTAACAAGGTCACCATGAGAAAGTGGGGTGAGACTTGAATACTGTAGAAAACTAGAGTATCTCCTTGAGGCAATGAATTCTAACTTTTACCACTTTTACCAATCACTGAGCTACCTTGCTAATACAGGGGGTGGCAATGATACTTCCTGTAGGGTGGGGTGGCGTCAGGAATGGATGGAGGCGAGCAAGTATGAATATGTACATGTGTATAAGTGTATAAGCATGTATATGTATATGTATGTATATATGTATATGTTGGTATGTATATGTATGTATATATGTATATGTTGGTATGTATATGTAT
>JAYMFT010093005.1:0-13968 GCA_038088735.1 Panulirus argus | reverse complement strand
CTCTCTCTCTCTCTCTCTCTCTCTCTCTCTCTCTCTCTCTCTCTCTCTCTCTCTCTCTCTCTCTCTCTCGTCTCTTTGTCTGGCTTTCTTCATTTCTCGCCTTCCATCGTGTCACTCCATCTACACACCCTCTTCAATATGATACCCCACCATATATCAGTGTTGATGTCTTTATCTGTGCTGTACTGGTATCATCATACCCTCTCATTATCCACGATATTCTTGGTTGGAATTCCTTCTTCTCTTTCCTTCGTAGAGGAGGTATTCCCTTCACCTTTGTTCTGCATTAATCCACCTCCGATAGTTTCTATCCCTTATCCATCCCCACCTTCTTCTAACCCGTCATCCATCGCTACTAGTTTCTATCACTTATCTATCTCTCCTCCATCCACACCTGCCTATGGCCTCTACTGATCCACTTCATCCTCGCTTTTCGTAATCCACCTCCATTTCTATCTAGTCCTCGTTCTTTCCCTCATCCACCTCAGCCTGTCTTTTGTCTCATTGCTATCCATCTCTGGTCATCTATTTCCTTCTCTGCCTCCCTCTCATCCATTCCTTCGGTGGGAAAATGGATGAAAGTGGTGGATGTTGGGCTGTGTGGAAGGGTTGGAAGCAGGGGTTTTAAGGCCTCCAGGGACTGTGGTAATCTCACTTTGCATAATCTTGGAAAAATGGCTTTACTTGAAGCGAGGCGGCAGAAAGGAGAGGACAGTTCTGAGTTGCAGTGTTGACGGACCCAGTGTAGTTTATGCTTCCTGTCCTCCATATTGTCAAAGTTTCCTCTGCTGTCAGGATATAACTTAACAAGTTTAACTTTCTTTGTTACTTGATGAAATTCTGGCGGATATATTGTAGTCTTGTCAGCCTGTTTAACTCGGTCGTCGTGTATAACTGCATAATTTCCTTGTGTATATTAAACGCCTTCGCCTGTCATCTCCAGGTCCCGTATAAAATTTTCTGGAACCCAACTCTTTTCTCATCTCAGTAGGTCAAAGGACAGACTCGAAGACAGGGTTTCCAGCACAAACCAGAAGACGCAGATCACTTGATAGTGGCGAATCAGAAGTTTCCTCATTCCAGTCTGACGGGATATTGAATGTACAACAGCAAGGTGAAGATTTAGGTAATTGTGGAAGTTGGTGACAGTACAGAACCCTGAGAAATATCACTATTGATAGGATAACACGGGAAAGTCACTCCATCAACTACTACTGCAACAGAAAGATCAGAGAGGAAGCTGAGCATCAGAGAACAGAGAGAAATAGAACAACCAAGTAATTGAGTTTAGAGGGCAACGATATGCCATACTGTGTCAAAAGCTTTAGAAATGTTGAAGGTTACAATAAAAGTTTCGTTAATATCCCAGGGAGAAGTAGGATGAGTCACACAGGAGATAAGATCACTAGTAGACCCAGCATGGTGAAATTCTTCCTGGTGATTAGGAGGAAGGGACTGGGACTCTAAGTGTTTGAGAAAGTGAGAGTTAGGGAAAGTTTCGAAGACTTTGGAGACGGTATAAGTGAGGGCATTGGGGAGATAGCTAGAGGAGTGAGAGCGGTTTCCTGTCTTTTAAGGGTGGGTTGCATCAAGGCGTGCTTCAAAGAGGAAGGAAAAAATCTGTGTTATTACACAGAGGTGAAATAGGCAAGGAAGGATTGGTGCAAGCTCAGAGGCATATTGCCCTAGTACTGGAGGAGGTATGCTATCTGAGCTATAATACCATTTGTTTATCTGGAGCTGGGACAGTAATTGGGGGACCTTGTGCTAGGGGAATATAAAGGATAGCATAGGTTCAGAGGGAGGAGATGGGGGGCTAAGGAATAATGGCGGCTTGATCGGTTAGAGAATTAGCTTAAGAGTGTTCAGGTGTGAGGAGAGGGATAAAAGATGAATTGCAAATGTTGTTGGGGATGTTTTTGGTTAAGAATGGGAAAGCGGACTTTCTTTTTTATAAAGGTGTTTCTTTAGACGCCCGAGTAAGACGGCTGATGTAGGTCTCGTAAATGTCTGTATACGACAATTGACGCAGTTCACATAGACGGCTGTGTACGACAATTGATGCAGTTCATGTAGACGTCTGTGAATGACTGTTGATGGACTTCATGTAGACGTTTGTGTGAAACCAAATTAACATAACAATTAAGCATTTCTGTATAGCTAAGGTCATGTGACAGTCTGTGGTAAATAAAAGGATGAATAATTTTCTGTATATCTTATATTATTTTGGACCTTTCTCGTAGCAGATGACGCGATAGATACGGCTGGTTAGGCAGCTATCGTTTGACGTGTTCCTTTAGACGCTTATGTGTTTTAGAGGTACAGGACAGTTCTTTATGAAACCTCTAATTGTTTTGTTACTTCAGGTATCATTAACCCCTCTGATGATTCCTTAAATACGCAGTCAGCAACTGAACCTACGTGGAGAGTCATGTTCTTTGGTCGCAGTAGTGAAATTTTCTTAAATTCTTGACTAAGAATCTTAAGAAAAGTAGAATTTTGAAAAGAGTACTTTCCCTGATTTGATCTGTAGAAAGCATTTCTGAGGTCTTTTTTCTTTTGAATTTTCTCAGCACCAGACAAAGGGGATATACTCTTTTCAATATTTGGATATGTGGAATACTCCAGCACCTCTGGGAGAGGCCTCACCACGCTGGGAGATGGGTTCGGTCATAGTATCAAGGTAGTGAAAGTCAGGGAGGCAAGAAAAGAGAGGAGTGCAATAAAAGAGAAATGTCAAAAATTTTCTTTTCCCTTACTCATCATATTCGTTTGAGATGGAGAGTGTAGGATGGTTCCGGGCACCTCTTTAACACTCCTCAGTCAGGACGGTAGTACCACCCTTGGCGGCGTTGGGGGCACACAAGCAGCCAGCTCTCGGGAGCAAAAGCCAAAGTAATACCTATAGAAAAGGGAGAGTGAACCAACATATACCCTAGCCTGAGCCATCTACCCATTCTATCGAACAACCCCTAGAGGGCATGTGAAAAGGGTAGTTTACCATAGTCATATACTAGTAATGTGGAACAGAACGTATGTAGTGTACCATAGTCTTATACCAGTAATGTGGAGCAGAACGGCTGTAGCGCACCATAGTCATATACCAGTAATGTGGTGCAGCGGGTGAGATATACAATCACCTTCGTGGAGACTCGACTGTATTCATTTGGGTCGCCTGTACTGCCTCTCCCGCCTGGTCCGCCTCCCACCAGACTCTCATTCCTTCAACTGTCCACTGTATGGAGTCCATCTTTTATTCGACTGATACAGCACTACTGGATGCAACATTCCTGGGATTTGTGGATTTACCTTTTTGAATTTCCAAGGGTAAGGGGCTTTTTAATGTAATTCATACCTCAGTTTGGCGCATATTGAATAACAGGTCACTGGGAGGATTTTATGCAGACATCATTATGCCTTTAAAATGATGCATGAGGCACACATCCAGGTGGGTTGATCCCATAGATATTTACTGGACATTCACACCAAGCGCATTTTGTGTAAACCTATTGTATGTTACAGGAACAGGAGCAAGACTTACTTCATTCTTTCCATCAATGCTTTCAGCTATAGCTGCACATATTGTAATCTATATCCCACTAATGATTTCCTTTTCTTATTCACTAAACAGTTTCTTATATTCTCAAAGCGAACCCGATTTTTTTTATATACTTGTGTACAACTTTGGTCCGAAAAAAAAGGGTGAGAGCATCCTTTGTATCTTTATGTTTACGTAGTTTCTTATCTTCCCCCAAGTCCAAGGTATTATAATGTTACGACGCCAAAGGAACGAGTTACAGAGACTCAAGTATCTCCTGCTACTCACACAGTTCTGTGGTCGGCTCTCACAGTAACTAATATATAGGGTCTGGAGTTGGGCGGATAGACAGACCAACAAATGTATATGTGGTATCGAGAGGACACTCAGAAAGCGCATGGAAGAATGGGTCTCAGGCCGGTATAGCCGTATAGAAAGCATGGCAGATGACTACCTGTTCAAAGAGATATATAGTAGTACAGTACAAAGTAAAAAGAGGAGAGGAAGACCGTGGAAGGTAAACAGGTGTATAGTACAAGGTACAGGGAGGAGAGAAGGACCGTGGAAGATATATGGAAATACAGCACAAGGTATAAAGAGGAAAAAAAGATTGTAGGAATAATATATCATTATTGTTCAAGGTATAAGGATGAGATCAGGGCCGTCGAAGAATTGGATAGATTCAGCGACAGAACTGATTAAGTCAGGATATTTCAGACGAAGATGTCAGGAGTCTTACTAAGAATGAGGGGTAAGTAGCGCAAACATTCTGTGTAAGGAGGTGGTGTCAGTGAAGTTGGTTTCACTTGACGAGTCACCTTACATGTAAGTGTCAAAGTCTATGATTCACTTAGCACACTGTGTATAGTTTACGATGTTTATGATTGATGTTCCGAGGCTGGATGTACTTGATCCTCACATTGAAACTTGGGAAAGGAGTTGCTGATGCTAGACATACGTTATCATGGATATTTATATCTTGTAACCTGAATATCTTGTAACCCGGGAGAATCGCATGTTCTTCAGTTCGGGACGACCATAGTATAAGTTTATTTTCCTGGGTGGATGCTAACCGTGAGAAGGAAATTCGCCGCTGATCTTACCCATAGGAGGGTGGTATTCTTACAACAGGATAGAGAGTTCACGGGAGCTGATGGGATACTCTAATGTTTTTCAGTTACTGAGACAGTGGCCAGGGAAGCTTTATGTCTCACTAGTAGAGAAGATGAAGCGGCTGGTGCAACCTCATGTTTCACAATTACAGGAACATTACTGCAAAAGGCGTCCAGAAAGCCTCCTGTATTTTACAGTGAGGCAGGTACGGGTGGTGGCTGGAGAAGACTCATGTATCACAATTAGTACAATAGTACGCTGGAGGCGGCTGCGGAAGCTTCGTATCCCACAGTGAGTGTGGCAATGTGCAGGAGGCGGCCGAGGAAGCCTCATTTCCCGTTCTGAGTGCGGCAGTGTGTGAGAGGCGACCGGGGAAACCTCATATCACGCAATGAATGGGGACAGTTCCCACCACTCACCCAGTACATCAACCTACTCTCTCACCCAGGGTTGGACACATGCACTATACCAGCAATGTAAACATATCCAGCAGACACTAATGGATCAAACAGAAGCAAGCACACCAAGCAACAAGAAAACACGACCAACGCTTAGGATCAAACATACAGAGATTCAGAATCATCCTCATCTCTAGACTGGTTTGCATGTGCAGTTTTTTTATTCTTTGTTCTCTCAGTAAACGTTCTTTTCCTTGGATATATTGTCGTTGCGAATCATCCTTTAGTTTCATTCATCTTCCCATGCTCTAATGACTTTCTTCATTGTTCTATTTTTGTATTTTTCTCTGTTTTCTCTTTTCATTCTTCCTGTTCATCGTTCCATCCTTTACGTCTCCTGAAAGTCTTTCCTTGATATGATCCATTACTCCTACAAGCCATTTTGTACAAACGTGATCTTTGAGTTTTTCTCGATATCTTCCCATATGAAACTCCCCTCCGTAAACTTTTACTGACGTCCGCGGGCTCTATTGCTAAGATATTTTTCTCAAATTTATCTCATCATTCCGCACATTCATTATCATGCCCCTGACCATGACAACATCATCCCAGCTTCATTTCTAGTCATCCGTTTATGTTTCCTTCACTTTCCTTTTTATTCTCTTGATTTTCTCTCCTCACATTCTCTACTTTCTCTCATTTCCTTGTTCTCATTCTCTCATCTTAGAACTATCTTTTATACGTTTGTGTGTATATGTCAATCTTAATCAAACTGCGTGCGTACATTTCATTGCATGTACGTTTCGACAGAATCGTTCTAAGTATAAGCTTATTTGCACAGGCCTTTGAATACTTTTTCATGTTTTACTATTTGTTTCAGGGAACTTTCTAAGTGGTTCTATTACTGCACGTCCGTGCGTATGTGTGGGGTGATAAGCTGCATATTAGAGGAGTAAAAGACAAGGCCCAGCGAATGCTGCCCGAGAGGGTGCTTGTTCCTTCCTGGACGCCTCCTGATATACAACCTGAAGAAGGAAATCATTTGAGAAGGATCGCATATAAAGGTCTTAAGTCCCAGGTATGGGATCCCAGGAGAGGATCCCATGAGGCGGATTCTACCGGAGGTTCCCAAGTGGTGAAGGTCCCAGGTGGCGATCCAGGTGTTAGAGCAGAGACTGTGCTCCCTAATGGTCGGTTCCTAGTCGGGTTAACAAATAGTGAAGGTCTCAGGTGTTGTAATATTGAGCGACCAACGAGAGGTCTGGGGATCTTAGTTAAGATATCCTAACGGGAGCGTTTCAAGTATGGAGTGCCAAGTGACAGATCATGAAAAGTAAGAGGAGAAAGACGGATGGATTCCAGACGATGAAGAGCGATATGAAAGCTGGAAGGACCAGTAATTGTTCTGGAAGTCTTCAGCTGAGGATGGAAAGGTCAGATGCAGCATTTAAATGGAGACGGAGCAAAATTCATAGTAATAAGGAAACGGGCGTCGGATGTAGAAGGCTCTCGTATGAAAGAGCCAAATGATAAGGGTGTCCAAATTAGATCGTAGGTGGTGGGGAGGGCGGTGAGTCTGAAACATAGAATCATATATATTGTTGAAAATAGAAGGCAAAAATTACAGCTGGTCCAGTCAATTAGTATTAAAGGTTTAGAACATGTTAGTCAAGACCGCAATTTTTAATTTGAATCTAAGGTTCGAAATACCCATTCGAAGCTTATCAACGTTTTTACTAACACATTTAAGAGGAACTCGGAAAAATAGAATTCGTATGATGCATACTTGTGGTGACGTACCAGTCTCATTAGCATTTAGCTGCTTGTGTTGGTGTAAGTTAGATGAGCCGCTCACGCTGAGTCTGGCCCAGAATGAATTACTTCACTATTATCATATGAAACTTGTTTCCAGATATGGATTTTCCCCTTAATGTACTTCTGTTTTTGATGTATATTATTGGTTTAATGAATACGGTGTTTCACTGCAGGAAACACTCTCACTCAAGCAATCCATACAGAAAAGTTTATCACTGTGAGATAGCTCATCCTGAGATAACCAGTCTTTGTTCAGGTATCATTGCTACAGGAATGATCTTTAAGGATTACGACAAACTCTTACGAAACATAAGGTAGACTTTACACTTGAGAGCATCAGGTGAAACAGAACAGCCATTGCATGTTACTTGTGGTACACACATTTGGTTTACACTTTATCATACAAGCACCAAGAGACGTGGCCAGTATATGTAAACTGCAACACAAATCTACACCGACACTGATGATGTACACTGACATTGATGTTTAGGTAAGAAAATCATAAGGCATCTGCACCTAATTGTATACCAAGAGTCCTTGACACGCTGTACATAAATTTGTTTTAGTAAATCTTTATAAATGTTTGGAAAGATGATTTACATCTCTAAAGAGGTAGGATGTAAACCTATGTTAACGGTTTACCTCAGGTTCTTGATACATGTGTGACCACTACTATAGCCAGCTGACAACACGCTTAATAATGAAATCGCCAATTTTTAGAAACCAAGTATTCTGATGGTGATTAGATCACATTTTTACTCAAGCTTGTGGCAGACTTGACTTTGTAGGAAAAAGTGGGATCCTGCCGCGGAAAATGAGGATTAAGCTAACAACAGTGCGAATGAAAACGGTCATGCGGTTGAGTTATTCTTTATCAAGCAGATTTTGTAATACTGACATGAAATTACGGAGAGGAACAAAACGTGTACTTGGTGAATCAAAGAAACGAAATATCTAATACACAGGAAACCCTATAGGAAAATACATCATTCCAGTGCTCTTATAACTAGCAGCCTCATACATCTCTTCACTATAATAACATCAACCCATCTCAGCACACCAGCAGGAGGGAGAGCTAACAGTAATGACAGTGTGGAGGTGACATATATTAGGTTCACGTCCAGGTAATCATCACGGTCGCCATCTTTATGAAGACGACAATATCTTGATTATACTGCCAGTCATGGTGGTGTCAGAGAATATTCTGAATGACAGGTAATTTGATTATGAGATGAAATATTACCAGAGTATTCTTGATAAGAATTTCTTTGAAATTATCTTTTATAGAGGTCATATTGCTACTCCATTGGTCGCCCTGCATACTTTCGTAGCTAACGACCTTAAATCATTCGTAAGAGCTTTGATATCATAAAGAGTTTCCGTAAGAAACTTGGTGCCTGAAGGAGGTTTTGGGGACGATACTGCCGGAGTGCAGCTTTAATTGTGGATATCACGAGATATCTGCACCAGGATCTGTGTCAGGACTGTCGACGACCAACCAGGGATACTTTCCTGAATTTTATGATGACGTTTAGTAAAGGAATTCCGACCTGGAGCCGAGCAAGTGCTGTGGCTTAGTCAATCAATAATTCACCTCTTGGTTTAATTGAACAAGACTGTTACTTTTGTCTAAAAGATGTTTCTCTGGTTCTTGAGCGAATATATTGCAATGATAGTTAAGTTCAGAGCAGATGATAATTAAGTATATTATTTCTATTTGCCTCAGGACCCCTTTCTTGAAAGGGTCCTAAAATGTCATTCTTACTTTTGCCATCAGACAGTTTGTCTCCTCTACTATTCTCTTAATGTGGGACACTGACGACAAGTGGGGACAATGTCAACTCATAAGTTCCTCTGTCATACAAAGTCCTGCAGCTTACTCCCTGCTAATCATTATTCCTACTGAGGTCTTCTTTTACTGTGTCCCATCCTCACTATATTACACTTACCAGAGATGAATTTCATCAACCATGCATCAGACCAACTTTAAAGTTTCTCTAGTTCACCATGTGTCTTCATGTAATCCTCCTCTCCTTTTACTTTCTTTATTACCTCGGTATCATCTGCAGACATATTTCAGTAGGTTTCCAATCCTTCTAGTAAGTCATTCACATAGATCAAGAAGAGCATTGGTTCCAGGACCGACCCCTGCGGCAGACCGCTGGCGATTTTAAGCCATGTTTAAAGGCTCCCTTGGCAAACGTACTTTGTTCCCTTCTATTAACATAATCTTTGGTAATCGATGTACACTTGCCCTGCAACACCACTGGTATCGCTGCCACCACAGCACCACTGATACCACTGCCGCTAAAGTATCACTGGCAGCCACTACATCACACCATTAATGGTGTTACTGCCTCTGCGATATCACTGGCATCACTGTCACCACAACATCACCAGCGCCACTACCACTACATCACAACATCATCTTGGGTACTACTGTTCATGCGCTATCATCGGTATCGCTGCCACCATAACATCACTTGCCCCACTACCACTAAAACATGACAATATTATTTATGGTACTACTACCCCTGCAGTGTTTCTGATATCACTGCCACGGCAACATCCCTGGCACTACTGTCGGTACAATATCACCGGCGCCACTACCACAAGTGCCACTTTTCGCCACAAAGGTTCAGAGGTAATGCCACATTAGTGGAGAGTCTCCTCCTTAGAAGTGGATTGGACGAATATGTTTGGATACATTTCCCTGCGACTGGTGGGATATTTGACCGTCTTATACGGTCCATCAGACCTCCAGCTAAGGTTGCCTGCTTTGAAGCTGCGCTTTCTGTCAGTCTCATTACGTTGATATTGCCAATGTTGGCTTGGGTTTATCGTGAGTAGCGGAGAGAGAGAGAGAGAGAGAGAGAGAGAGAGAGAGAGAGAGAGAGAGAGAGAGAGAGAGAGAGAGAGAGAATTTTGAATAGAATGAGACAAAATCTTTTAGATATAAAGAAAGATTTAATTGTCTAAACAAAAAGAAGAAAGATATAAGAAGAATGCGTCAGGAGCAACCACGAGAGGACCACAGTTGAAAATCTCACCTTGAGTGTGTAAACAAAGTGAGCACAAGATCAACCACAGATAACAATACGCGAAACCCATTTAGTTTATAGAAACAGCTGAAGACAGGATAAGACCCACAAAGCGATGTGTAATTTCAAGAGAAGTGTCAGGCATGTTTAACGTGAGGAAGACAATTATTCCACGATACATTGTGCACATAAACTTTATGTTTTTAATCATATCTAGTTCAAGACGGAAGCCTGTCAGGAGACGGGCTGAAGACAGAAGTTAGGAAGTGGTCTGAAGAGATTCCGTCAGAGAAGTTTTACTGAGATGTTGCGTGACACCAACACAACAAATGACGACGTCGGACGACTGAAGAGAAATTAATCGCTCGTCAGAATAAGTGGAATTTTGTTTTCATTTTGTTCTTGAGAGAGGATGGCTGATGTGACCAACTGTACATTGTAGATAGAGCTGTTTGATGATATCAGTCATACAGTTTATATACAGTGTACAGAAAGACATTTACCAATATCACGTATATACTGTAGAGAATGGTGTATATTGACCCCAGCTGTATGCTGTACTGACTTGTGGGTTGACGTAACTGTATAATTGTACTGACAGACTTATGCTGGTGTTGACTGTAAATCACACCTTTGGGAGTATGTTGGTGTCTGGAAAATATCATAACGATAATTCAGGCCGTTAGAGGCGGCGCTGGAAACGCTGATTCACGTCAGACTCGTGCGTTTCACAGTCGTCTGTGTTCCAGGCCAACAGTAGGGCCCCGGAGGCTCCTGCTTCAGGGGGTTCACTGTGACACAGGAGGTAAAGAATTGTCCAGAAGATAATGGTACACAGCCCCAGTGTGATGCGAACATTTGTACCTCTCGGGTCAAATGGTTTGGCGTCTAGAATAGAACCAAAATGTTGCAGATGTGTGAACAAACGGACGAGTCTCTAGCAATAATACAGACTGTTGTGGAAGGTCCATGTTGGTGTTAGCTATGTATTATGCTGCCAAGTGTGTAATAATGTCAGTTGTATATTACACTGACAGTAGTGTGTTTGGTGCTGACTGTGTATGGCAAGAACAGGTTTGTATTCATATTGTTAATATGTCATACTAGCAGGAGTGTGATGGTGTTGGCTACATATAATACTGAGAGTTGTGTAGTGGTATGATATTACGATAGTAGCAGGATATGAAGATGGCCACTTTACAGTTTTATTCAGTTTTAGCAACATTCTAAGAGATGTTTTTGTTGCTTTGTTTCGTATATGGTTCTGGTAGAAGTGTACTGGATAAATCAGTTTACTGAATCATAAATCAGCAGTTCCTTTTGTTAGCGCACAGTTACATGATAATTTCTTATGCTTAAACTCTCCCTGTTTTTAGTGAAATGAATTACCTATGAACTTGATACTCGAAATAAATTTCAAAATTTCATGTTATTTATGTCATTAACGTTAGTTCTTGAGCAAATGAACACAATGCTGATGCGCTGGAACACATATGTAGGTAGTGAGACACAGATTAGTGACAAAAGAAGTAAATCTGGAAATCACATTTCCAGAGAGAGAAGAGTAGGTCAACACACTGCACTGTAACATACTAAACAGACACAGTAACTCATGTTTATTGTTCTTATGTACTGAGCATGAGTGACGGTTACAGAAACAGTGGTCATTCTCAGCATATGCAAACAAGCCCTGATACTCTAACCAATGAAAAAAAATATAACCCAGTAATGAATATTTCCCTCTACTTTTCCATCTCATGTAAAGGAGTGGGAGAGGGATGGACAGTGTATAAATGTTTTACCTTTCCTTTTCGTAGTTTTGTTATTGTCTTCGTCTAGCTCAGCAGTACCTGACACCAGGGAAGGTATCACTTCTGCAAGTCGCCAGATACTTGGCTCAGCGGGTAGTGCTGGTCTGGTATTCTAGCATTGTGGGTTCGCTTCTCTTGTACCGCACCAGGTGTCTTGTCCCTTAACTGTTACAGTATTCATAGTTGGGTTAGGGTCATTTATAGTCATCTGGGTTAGAATGATTAGGTTACAGTGTAACAAGTTAGCGGGGCAGCTCCTGTTTGTTAGGTTAGATTAGTTAAGCTCGTTATCTTAGTTTATGTAGTTTTCAGACAGTAAGTAAACAAAAATCAGGCATTTCACACTACAAATTCTAAATACTTTATCGTTCATATATACCACTTTACCGATGCTTTAGTGATTATAATTTCCTACCTTTTAACAGGGTAGATGATAAAGGTTTTGTATCAGTGATGGACCACAGGATATATAATATTCAGATCGTTACTGTTGAAAGGGTAGGGAGGTGGTCGTTGTAGCCCAGGAACTAGGTGTTCCTGCCCTGCCAGCCTGCCAGACTGGGATTGGTGACACTTGTGCTGGTACGTTCCGGATCCAGCTTATGTACACGGCAGAGCAGAGAAAGCGGATAGATGGAAATGGTGAGATTGTTAGATAGATAGATAGATAGATAGATAGACAGATAGATAGATAAATAGATAGATAGATAGATAGATAGATAGATAGATAGATAGATAGATGGATAGAGGCCTTTTACTTCTGTTTCTTTGGATTTTCCTCAATTCGTTTTCATTGTCTTTCCCCTTCCTTTTCTCTTTTTGTCTTTCTTTCCTACTTCCGTCTCACTTTTTATCATATTCTCTTCCCTTCTGAGTATTCCTTTCTCTCTGTCTCTTACACAGAACAATAGAACTTTTATTTCCCTATAAAATTCCTATAAATGAAGTTCCTTTCTCAGCAGTTAGATATAGTATTGCCATGACCGTAAAAAATGTTCTCAGTGTATGTTTAAAGTCATTGATTTGTAAGTTTTCATGGGAGTTCTACACAGATTCGCTTTTTGATTAACCAGATAAAATCTCTTAACATTATCCTCTGATGGTGATGAGAGACGACGTCTTTGCCATTAGTAATGCCTTCTGGAGACTGTTCATATGTTTGACTCGTGCTTGTGTGTCTGCCTCTGTGCTGGCCTTATATAGTAATTCTATTCATGATCAGCACATGTTCTAGCCCAGGTCTGACACACGAGTACCATTTCCCCAGAGTATACATGGGCCCTGTTGACCCTCTGTTATTGGATCTGGGTCCAGGCAGGACTGCAGCAATCTCGAGGTATCCTATCGTCCAGTGTGTTTGGCAAGGTCTTTGCTGATCTCTTGTTAAAAGGGAACTCCAGATTACTTTTCTCGAGGAAGTATCAGCGGCAGGGCATGTTTAAGTGTCAAAAGTCAACAAGTGGCAGAAACCCTGGGACAGTATGCATGCTGAGCACTGTCGTGGGCTTCGATACAAACTGTGTGTCGACACACGAAGGCTTTTGATTTATATCTGGGTGACCCCACTCTGTAGTCTCTCAGCTTCATGGGATTTTTTTGAGCTTTGCACTACAATCCCTGTCTTCCAGGTATATGATACGAGTCCAGTCAAGCATCCTAGACGAACATTTGACTCTTTCTTTTTCAGTCATTGGGTAAGTCAAGGTCCAGACCTCACTTCTACAATATACGATAATTAGATGAATTTTTATTTTGGGCAGATTCATAACTTATCGTAGGGAAATGTTACTGTCGCTAACCCATGTATTGATGGTCATGTAGTGACTTTTGTATGCCCTCGCGAATCCTTGATATAGCTCCTAAGATCGCAGATAAGAGGAGGTGTGGGGATTAAATGCCTCGTGAATTAAAACCAAACGAGTACTTGGCAAACTTCTTGAATAATAAATTTCATAACGTGTGTGCATTAGAAAGCGCAGTATGGTCTTGAAAAGTTCAACTGTCTGGAGAGAGAGGCAGAAACCAGCCGAGGAAGGTCCGACGAAGTGGGTATAAGACGTCTGGGTCCTGGTGAGTTGGTACCGAATTCACTTCGTCCCAGGATGTGGCTGTGTAATATCTGTGCAGATGTGCGGTGGTAATGGTCCAGTGGGAGGCTGACTGAGGAAGTGGATATGAAGGCACGGCTGTACAGAGGGACGCTGGGTGAGGGAACGGTGAGCCAGGATGTTGGATGTGATCCTCAGTAATGC
>JAYMFT010092994.1:0-13969 GCA_038088735.1 Panulirus argus | reverse complement strand
GAGAGAAAGAAAGAGAGAGAGAGAGAGAGAGAGAGAGAGAGAGAGAGAGAGAGAGAGAGAGAGAGAGAGAGAGAGAAATACGAGTGTCTCGATATCCTTTGGCAAACCGAGGTACAGTAGAGCTATCGTCTGTGTATCAGTTACTCACTTCACGTCTCCAGCATGCCACCACTTGTCCAATAGGGCAACCCCGTCTGCCGTCCAGCGAGAAATTACGTTCGGGAAATACAGCATAACACCCACACACAGAGAGAGAGAGCTGGGGGAAATTACGAGATACCAGTCGAGCTCGACATGTAAACCACACTGAAGCTAGAGCAGGAGTTTTTACAGGATGGCAATGCAACCCGAAAGTCTCCGATTGGTTTACGCCTTCACCACGAGCGCTGGTTGCTTCAAACGCAAAGATACGATCTCGCGTATACTATAGTTCAGGCCCTTGGATACCTACGGTCATGCGACTCCCTGGGTACATTCCGCGTATTCTGGGAATCCATTGTACTCGAAGTCTCGTCGAGTGCGGTAAACCATGAGTTTACAGTGCGTAAACTCAGTGCCCCAGGTACGAAAGGATAGCTCAAACGTTGGGTCCAGAGAGGGACTGACGTTGGCGTTAGTGGATGAGTGGAATAAAAGCTGTTGTGAACCTAATCGTACGACAACGCGTCACCTTTGAATCATCCAGCAATAAATTCCTTTAAGGAGAGAGAGAGAGAGAGAGAGAGTGATAAGACTTGCAGGACCTTTCGCCATGCAATACGCTAATCGCAGTGGAGACTGGAAGGCCACTGACGGACGACACGAGAAGAGCCCAAATGAATTTCCTTCGTCAGCATAGCCTTACACTCGGCCACGGCGATAAGCAAGTGGCGCACACCGCGCTATCCTTCATCAGTAGCAACAGCATGCGAGAGAGAGAGAGAGAGAGAGAGAGAGCCAGCCAGCCGCAGGGGTTGCGTCTGGCGAAAGGCTGAGCAAATATTTAAGCGCGTTCTGTGAGCGAGAGAAGCAGCGACTCCCCCTCCACTCTCCTCCTCCCATCCCCTGGCAAGCAGGTAGGTAGGTAGAGGTTAGTAGGCACACCTTCCTTTGTTGAGCTGGGAGCTCGCTCGGCAGTGGTGAAATCCTTCCTCCTCCTCGACTCCACTCGACGCGATGCATATATATCTTTTGCAGTGAGAACTCGACTCGAGTCGACTGCAGGGAGCTGGGGTGGGTACTCTGTGACATGGTCTCGTGTGTCTTAATAGATTTATTTATCTCGCTGTGGCCTTCTCTATTTCATTTTTTTTCACCGTTGAGTCGTGATTTCACAGCGTCTTAGATTCAGATTCAGTTTTCCCTCAGAAGTGTGATTTTTTGGTGCTCTCGTACACGGGTCTGTTTGAGGGGTCGACGTTTATGGGGCTAAGGCCCCCCGCAAAAAAATAATGCGTGTCTATAGTCTTGAGACTGACTGTTTCCCTCCTTCCGTGACACCCATCTTGTGGTGTCATTTATGTAATTTCCACCGACTCGTAAAGATCCAGACGAACGTTCTGTACGTAAATATTAGTGATTTGTCAGCACGGTATTGTCGTTTGCGTGGGAGTAATTGAATATTTCCACACAGGTGGGAATAGCAGAATATTCCCTCGCACGTGGGGGATATTAGAATATTTCCACGGGTGGAGGTGTCGGGTTGCTTCAACGTGGGTGAAAATGTTTTTTTTCATCCTTTGCTCGTTAAGCGGTGCATTCGGTAACAAAATACCCAAAGAGGTGAAGGCGAGGGACTGGGATGTTTCAAGGCGTCGTGTCTCCGTTTCAACCTGCGTTCGACAGTTTTCCCAGAAGACATCTTTAGAAACCTGTACACTTTTTGTGAGGAGAAACATGCGAAGCGGTTTCTCCTTTGCTTACATCATACGGGAATATCTTTTCGTAATAGGAAGATGCTTCTCTTTCCAAGTGCGGTGTGGATCAGTGACTTTACTGCGAACTAGTATCTCAAAGTGTTCCTAACCAGTAATGTGTACAGTTTATGGACGTGTACGTAACTGTATGTGACAGATAAACGAATAAACAAGTTGGGGTAAAGTAAGATTTAAAGTTGAAGGTATCGCAAGTTATAAGTCTTTGATATCCTTGCTTTCCATCGCTGTACCGGAACTAGCGAAGACAAGCGACAATGCACTAGCACTACTAAACTTCCCACACTAAGGCAGAACTATTAAAATCTAGCGTCCTTGAAAAGAAAGCTCGTCACTTCATTCTCAGACTCTTCTCATGAAATGAATAAAATAGCAGTTGAAAGGCACATTGTATTACTCAATCTTGAGATCAAATCTTAACGAGAGGAAGATCAACAGTTTTCAGAAGTCGTAGCGGGTCGTGACACCGCTCCCTCCACAGGGCTGGCGATGTGAAATCTCGGGGATCAAGAAGTCTTCAGTCGGTCTCCCTTGGGGACAAGAGTTCGACTAGTAAAGTCACACACAGGTGTCCTTGGGGGGGCCGGCCTGGCTTTGCGCGCGTCGCACAGCGCCGTGGTAATTGCTGCTGCCCGGCCCCTCCACACACCCCAGAGGCTCCTGCCCGTTCCCCAACCCACCAGGGAACGGGAGAGAGAGAGGCAAACGGCATTCCTGATGCCAGGGATCGAACCCCAACCCCACCCCCTCAGGGGACTTCCCACTCAGCAGCCGGCGAGCGCTGCGCCACCAGGATTACATTCGGCTTCACATTAGTACCAGGGAAAATGGCATTGATTACATTTGGACATTGTATCTTCCTCAATAAAACGAGAGAGGATTGATTAGTATGCCTTTTGCCAGCTAGTGAATTTGTATTCCACTAATATTCATAACTGTAATGACATCAGACTTCAGGAAACATGCGTACGAGCGAACATAAATAAATGCAATAGATTTAAGAAGTTGTCTGACAGTAGGGAATGTTCAAAAGGTGTAAAATTTCCATCCTCGTGCAGTACAAATACATAATTACAGAGAGATTCGTTAACAAACACACAGACACGTATACATGCAGAGAAATACACAGACACACTTAGAACACAAACACACACACACAAGCACAAACATACATGCACGTAAAAATCGGAAGCCCTCTGACGGATTTCCCTGCTCCTCCTGAGAACGTCAATAAATCCGGGCGAATGGACAATCTCGGGGCGCGTCTTGCCGTGGGGAGAGAGAGAGAGAGAGAGAGATAGGAAAAGAATTTCGCCCTCCCTCCCCTCGTTTAATGTTTCGCCGCGTCAACCGTTTGTTGCAGACCCCGGCAATTGAATCAGACGCCTCGGTAGGGTGGGTGGGTGGGGGTGGGGGGGGAAGCGGTTCTTCCTCCTCCTCCCCCCCCCCCCACTGAAAATTGGCTCCGAAGAATCTCACGGAGTTTCCTCACAGCTTGGACAAGTTGGCTTTATACTTCCGATGGAAAGAGAGAGAGAGAGAGAGAGAGAGAGAGAGAGAGAGAGAGAGAGAGAAAGAAAAAAAAACAGGTGTTTGGCGATGGGGTGTGGTGTTTGGAGTGGGTTTTGGTGGGTTGTGGTGGGTTGGTGTGGGTGAGGTGGGGAGAGCGTGTGGCGGTTGGTGGGGTTTCCTCCCCACTAAATGTGGTTACCCGATGACCATTTGTTTACCCCATGCTACCATGACCCCCTCTCGTCAGTCAATGGTGCATCTAGCACCGCTACCATTTTTATAGTCCTCTACCATTACCCCGCCGCCGTCACCGCCACTCCATAACTACCATGAACTGTGAGAGCGCGCGCGCCAGTGTCACCGCTGGTGTACGACTGCCAGTACCGCCGCCGGTACTTGCCGCCACCACGACCGCGAGTGACGACCACCAGAACGACGACGAAGGGCGGCTGTACGACCTCAAGCCACCACTCCTGTCACCAACACCACGGCGATCCACTCCGACAGGACTCCACCGCTTCCACCCCCTCTTCCACCAACCAACCTCCACCACTTCCCTTGACTTTCTTTTCATCCACCTGGCAACATAGGACACAGAGAGAGAGAGAGAAGAGAGAGAGAGAGGAAGAGAAGAGAGAGAGAGAGGGAGAGAAGAGAGAGAGAGAGAGAGAGAGAGAGGGAGGGAGGGAGGGAGGGAGGTGTCTGCGTTGCCCCACGCAACTCGACCTCTTGATTGCCTAAAACTCTCTCTCTCTCTCTCTCTCTCTCTCTCTCTCTCTCTCTCTCTCTCTCTCTCTCTCGTAATAGAGATTTATGAAGCACAAGTCTACTGTAAAATCTCGGGTTTGTTGCAGAAAACCTGAGGATATCTTAGTCAAAATTCTTAAACTTAAAAGACAAATATACACATCATAATGATCTGTCTCTCTCTCGGCTGCCAATCTATGTATACATAATATTTCGATACGGATCTCGTGGCAAATAGCCTTGCCTTTACGTGGCCACCTTCCGTTATAGGGTGGAAACTGGTCGCTTCCAGTCAGGATGGAATATGCCTCCATTCACGGCTGTTGATTGGCTAGATGCCAGGCTATTGGTTTTCTGACTGTCTGAAGTAATGATTCTTCATGCGGCCTCATGACCGGCTGGGGAATAAGGCTATTGGGTCTGATATTGGTTGGTGAATATATCACGCCCACTCCTTCCCCCCCCCCCCCCAGTTGAAATAAACACGAAGACATTTTAGGTTTTCTCTTAATTAAAAGAATTATTTACCTCTCTGTCGATTAGGTTCAAGGGGAGATAGGAACGATGGATTTAATGACGAACGGACACTCGTTATGTATACATATAAAACGGGTCGTCAGTTTGGGAGTTTTTACACAGAGAAAGACGAGAACATCAACTGATTATGTTCGTATGTGAAGTCGCTGATGCCATTTTGACATCACCAGACACAGAGAAGAAGGTGATGACGTCGACCACTCCCGGTCTCCTTTGCATATTTCTTCTGTTACAACGGCCAATCAGCGCCCCGTTTACGTGCGTTGGATTAACACCCATTGTTGTGTGGAGAATATAAGAAAGACGTATTTATGTAGAATATGATTCACGTGATAACATGTCACTATTGAGTATGACTGTTATACTAACTTATCACTGTAGAGTATGATTGATGTACTAATTCATCGCTGTTAAGTACAGTTAATATACTAACTTATCACCGTAGTGTATGATTAATGTACAAACGTATCACTGTAAAGTATGATTATTGTACTGACGTATAATTGTTGAGTATGATTATTGTACTGGCTTATCACTAGAGTGTGATTAACATACTGATCACTGTAGAGTGTAATCAGTGTACCGACATATCAGAGTATGATTAATGTATTGATCTCACAGTTTACAAGGTGACGTTACAGAGACGGAACTATACATAAATGTGTATGTTATACCCAGAATACCATTGATTACCTAATTAACATTTTTTTCTCTTTCTTGCAGGTAAGATAAATGGCTCGAGTGTGGGACCAATCTTTTTGCAGCTAGCATTTAATCCGTGAGTCATTAAGTTAGATTATTGATACAGAACCCATTTTAATGAGAGGAAGTAGACTAGATATCAAACCAATGTGACATATAACTTATACGTTGTCTTGAAATATAACCTACAAGCCTTTTGGCATATTGAGAAGTGTAAGCAGGGAAGGAGACAGACCTCTTTTCGTTCATTTTGGCTTTATCAACGGCTGCATTGACCACATTCATATCTAAACGAGCGGCAAGTTCATGTAATATCCTGGCAATCCAGTGATCGTCATGATTATCAGGCAATCAACATTTTATTCAGGGGGAAACTCGGTTTCGGTAAACCTGATGATAACGTAATTCGCGGGCGAGTAACTGATGGGAATTTTAAATTACATGTCAGGAAATTAGTTATCGCTGTTTGAGCACGCGACAGCAGTGAAACGAGGGGCGTGGAGATCTGTCGTAGTTCTCGTCAGTGAAACTTCTTCAGAAGAGGTGTTAATACTGTGGCCAAGTATGTATATATATATAAATGTCTATATATCCCTTTGGATGGGGAAGAAAGAATACCACAATTACTACCCTTGTATCCCCTGCGTGTGTCGTAGAAGGCGACTAAATGGGGCGGTAGCGAAAGGGGGGGGTTTGGTACCCTCTCTTGCCTGTGCTCGTCCTCCTCCGAGGCTCAGATTGGAGTGTCTGAAAGTGTTTGGACGTAACCAAGACGAGCAGAAGGGGGAGGAGATAGGTAGTATGTTTGGGGAGGGGTAAGCCTGTTCTTCCGAGTGGAACAAATCTCGAGGGGAAGGGGGAAGAATGATTTGGGAATGACTTGGGGTACAGTCATGGGGATAATGTTTTATCCTTGTGTGGTTCCTGCAGCACTCGGGGAGCTAGCCACGTCCACCGGTCATAAAGTGTTGTGATGTGAGTGCGTCTATGTACAGAGAGTGCAGGATGATTGAGTAGTAAGTGTTCGGTGTCTCTGTTGGGCATGAAGGGTCTTAGGATATGTTGAAACGGTGATTGTCGTGTTGCAGTGATGGGTGGTGTCCAGGGCGTAAGCGGTAGGTGGAGTGTGACTCGTGTTTGTCTGGGTAGTGTTGTTTTTTGATGGTTGTATATATATGTCAAATATGTTTCGAGTTTGAGGCTGAGTTGGGAGGTTAACAGGAGGTTTATGATATGCTCCCTGAATACAGACGGTGTCGTGAACGATCCAGACGATGTTTTATGCGTGCGATGTGTATGAGTGAATGAAAAGGACAGATCATACTGGGCCATTTAAGTTCCCTCGTCTCGTCATACAAGATGAGAGACTTAAGAGAGAGAGAGAGAGAGAGAGAGACGTACGTTTAAGACACTTCTGGTTCGTCTTTCCCCTGATAATTTTGGTTTAAATATTCAGCATCATGGCTGTTTATATATCGTATTTATGATGTTTGTGTTCGCCGGGACTCGGCACCGCTTCGTCCAATCAACGGAGAAATTAAGAGGGATATGAATATTATAGATTGATAAACAGCGAGAATTTCTTCTGGTTCGTCGGGGGAGAGGAGGAGGAGAGACGGCTCATCCTCGCATCGGGCTTGAGCACTTAATCCACGCACGTAGGAAGGCCTCAAGTTTGCTCGACTGGCTGCTCACACTCGCAGGTTCTCGGTAGGACGCACAAGCACAGACACAGACACACACACACAGACGCAGACACACTGTTCGCTGATTCAGGGAAGCGCTCGAGACGTTATCTCTAGCAAGCAGGCCGGAGGTTAGGGCGGGAGTGGTGCCACACGGATGGGATCTTCTGCCTGGACTAATTGTCTCCTGTTGTTAATTGTAATTGTGATCGCTGGGGGAGGTTGTGGTGGTGGTGGTGGTGGTTGTTGGGGATGGTTGTTGTGGTGGTGGTGGGGATACATGGTGGTGGTGGTGGTGGTTGTTGGGGATGGTGGTTGTGGTGGTGGTGGGGATACATGGTGGGGATGCTGGTGTTGGTGGAGAGGAGGTCGACGGCTCGTGCTGAGTGGAGGGTGTTGATAATCACGGTGGTGGTGGAGAAGAAAGAGGTCGGTGGTGGTGGTGGAGGTAGTTGTGGTGGTGGAGGTAATGGTGGTGATTAGGGAGGGGGGATGGTTTAGGGATGATGATCTCAGTTTTCCGATGAGAAATGACGAAGAAGAGAAAAGCCACGACAGATTTAATTCTCGAAGCTCCTCCTCAGCCCCTCCGCCATGACTTGGGCGACCCCGCTTGCCCGATGGCGTGGCCTTTGGACCTCCAGAGGATCACCCGAAGGGTCAGGACTAACGTACCCAAAGGGTAGTACCGTCGTGCTCAGGGGAGATAACGAGTCGTTAATAAAACATCAACAGCCAATATCAGTCCTCCGAAACCTCTTCAGTCTTTCACATGATATAACCCAAATCCTGCTGGTCCGAGAGAGAGAGAGAGAGAGTGAGGGGGTGAGGGAGTGAGGGAAGGGAGGGAGGGAGGGAGGGAGAGAGTTAGAGAAGGGAGGGAGGGAATGAGTGAGGGAGGAAGGGAGAGAAGAAAAGGAGGAGGGACCCAGTCACCACCAGCGGCATAGCCCTTTCCATCCTTCATCCTTAATTGCGTAAGACAGCGGGCGCCCGGGTCCTTCGGCACCCTTTTGTGTCCTCCCTCGGAGGGAGACATGCCAACAAACACGCGAGGAAAGACAACAAACCCCGAGACGGCCAGGTGAAGAGATAAAAAGGACGAGAGGGAGGCAAAAAGAGAGACTCGGGTGTTTTGCGGAAGTACGATGGAGTCGAGCGATCTCTCGGGGGAACGTGTGTGTGTGTGTGTGTGTGTGTGTGAGAGGCTGTTGGCTGTCAAAACAAAGCAGGTACTTGCACTGTCTCCTGTGGCGCCTCCCTTGGCTCCCTGTCCTGCGCACTTATCCGGCAATAGGTGGCGCCAGGGTATGGGGTGGGGTAGACTTTTGCGTAAAGAGTTAAGAAAAGAGGGTTTTCCTTGAGGTGATCATTCTCTTCTTATCATTATTATCATTATCATTGTTGTTATTATCATTATTATTATTATTATTGTTAATATTATTATTATTATTGTTAATATTATTATTATTATTATTATTAGTAGTAGTAGTAGCAGTAGAAGTAGTAGTGGTAGTAGCCGTAGTACTAGTAGTAGTGGTAATAGTAGTAGCAGTGGTAGTATACAACCCCAGGACCCCTTTTATCAGGCTTCTACAACTGCAACGCTGAGCTCCGCTCAGGTGCAAGGAATTTCTGGTCTCCTGCAGAGCGAGAAGTTCCACGACGAGGCTGCATTCCTTTGCGTCACTTGACGATGATACAGCCTCTCGGAAGGTGTGACTATTCCACTCGTGGTATATAACCACATACAGGGCGGAGTCCGGTAACACGCCTTGAGCAAGTGAAATAGGCAACCAGAGAAAGTTGTTGTGGTTATCTAATAGGGTTGAAATTGTAAGTTATCTAATAGGGTCGTAATTGTAAGTTATCTAATAGGGTCGTAATTATAAGTTATTTAATAGGGTCGTAATTGTAATTTATCTAATAGGGTCGTAATTGTAAGTTATCTAATAGGGTCCTAATTATAAGTTATCTAATAGGGTGGTAATTGTAAGTTATCTAATAGGGTCGTAATTGTAATTTATCTAATAAGGTCGCAACTGTAAGTTACCTAATAGGGTCGCAATCGTAAATTTTACCTGCAAGGAGAGGAGGGCCGGTTCACATATCTTTACCCAGAGTCCATAGATAGGTGTATGTGCTATGTCCCATACCCAGAGTCCACAGATAGGTGTGTGTGCTATGTCCCATACCCAGAGTCCACAGATAGGTGTGTGTGCTATGTCCCATATGTCTAAAGCTGTGGTCGCCTGTCGTTGTCTGTGTGCTTTGTGTTGGTTTGAGGTGAGGGCGGCGAGCAGTGTGGGCACCGCGTCAGTAGCTAGACACGAAAAGGTCTTCCTCCTCCCGGAGATGTTTTCTGTGAAAGCATTCTACAAAGAGCTGCAAAAACAAAACAAAACAAAAAAGGAAAATACTCCGCTGGTTCTCCTGCCTTCGCGATCTGCTGTGTGCTGTCCTGCTCGACCTGCTGGTCAATATCCTCTGTGTCAAAAAAAAGAGGTTCACAGCTGCAGAGTAACAAGATATTCACATCTACTGAGTCCCATAACATTCACAGCTGTTGAGTTCCATAACATTCACAGGGACTGAGTTCCATAACATTCACAGGGACTGAGTCCCATAACATTCACACCTACTGAGTCCCATAACATTCACACCTACTGAGTCCCATAACATTCACGTCTACTGAGTCCCATAACATTCACACCTACTGAGTCCCATAATATTCACGTCTACTGAGTACCATAACATTCACAGGTATTGAGTCCCATAGTATTCACAGCCACCAAGTACCATAACATTCACAGGTATTGAGTCCCATAGTATTCACAGCCACCAAGTACCATAACATTCACCGCTACCGAGTACCGGGACCCCAATCAATAGCCCTTCCCAGCGACCTCATAAACACTTCAAGGCGCACGTCAAATGTTCCCCCCCACCCCCAACCACCACCACCACCACACGGCTCCGTCAGTCGTGTCCGCCACTTCCGCGTCCCTATTCAACGCGATCAACACGCCACAGGTCGTCGTTACCCGTACGACCCGTGCTAAGGCCTCGCCACCTACCTGCTCACGACCCTCAGGGCGTTTGTATACCCAGAAAAGGGAGAGAGAGAGAGAGAGAGAGAGAGAGAGAGAATATCCTGTTGGACGCATGGGAGACGTCTGCTTCTGTGCCTGCCGACGTCTCCTGACGACTCGTTCGTTACCAGAGGAAGGGCGTCGTCGTCCACCTATAGGCAGACCTTCAGGAAGCCCGGACTCCTGCCGAATTTCAAGTTCTTTGGCTCTGTACGAGAGAGCAGTTTAGGATGTTGGTTTACTCTATACGGAAACTATTTTACGCTAAAGTGTGTGTGTGTGTGTTATAGTAACCGACATATTACCGGCAAAACATACCCTAATCAATACCATATGTGTGTGTGTGTGTGTGTGTGTGTCTGTCTGTCTGTCTCTGTCTGTCTGTGCCTTTGTGTCTTTGTGCGTGTAATTACCAGTTTGTAATTATACTGCTTGTACAGCGCAGAGAGGGAGTTCCACACTCGTGTGTGTAATTACCTATTTGTGATTACCCGTTTGCGTAGTACAGGTTGAGAGTTCTGCACTCACGAGGCCCCACCTGGTGTAATGTGTGTGATTATCATTTGATTACTTTTCTTTTATTTTTTCGTGCGTTACAGCGAGAGAGGTTTCCACCCCAGTGGTCCCGTCTCTTACCCTTGTTTATATGTAGGAAGTCTGTCACTTATTTGTCTGTTCACACACACACACACACACACACACACACTTACACAAATACACAAATACACACACACCTGGCTTAGCAAACACACACACTTACACTTGGCCTAGGCTGGTGTGAGTGTGTGTGTGTGTGTGCTAGGCCAGGTGTGTGTGTATTCGTGTGTGTGTGTGTGTGTGTCAGTTGGAACGTCTCCTCTTCCCTACGTGGGTGTTTCAACAACTAACCGTCTTTCTCACGTTCCTTTAGAGAAATACTGCCAGCGCCTCCACCTCCTCAGTCTTGCCTTTCGAATGCATTGCAACGGCAGTTTTGGAAAAGTTTCGAGGCCCCACTATCTTCTGCTCCTCCCGGTTCCAGTCACTCTTCGCCATCCGATTCCCTCCTCCTGATTTAAGGCGAACTGAATCCCACACGTAAATTCTCAGACTCCTCCTCCTTTGTTTCCTTCTTGCGCATTTAAAAAGAACGCCTCCTTCTCCTCCTCCTCCTCCACGTCACGCTTCTTTTCCCACCTCACACCGTTTTTAGTGTCTCCCAGAACCTGTGTGTATTCAGATTAGATGGCGTGCGTAAAGAACAGATGTCTCACACTCGTGGAACGGGCTCGGGGGGGCGTTATCCGTAACAGTTATCTAATCGGGAAGCCTCAGCGGTGTTATCTATAACAGTTACCGGGGATATTTGTTCCCGACGTTTATACGATCGCCGTAAAAAGAGAGAGATCGGAAGCGTCAGGAACTAACTGTTATGTCGGTGGCGTTCCATCGGGATTGGTTTACGGCCATATTTATATCAATAAACAGAAAGGGGAAAAAAAAAAGTATCGGAAAACGAGCCTATGTTGTTATTTATTTATTTTTTTTTGCTGTAGATGTCAAATGGTGCTATGAAATCTAATGTTTGGTGCGTTGCTCATGACTGTGGCTGTTGGAATTCGCTGCTGCCCAACCTACCGTAAGAATGACCTCGTCTAGTTTACGGAGTGTTACGGTTGATATTTCCCCTGCGTCACAATAAGCCGTCACCCGTCACCGGGCGTGTCAAGGGTGACGGAGCCGTCATTTTTTTCGACTGACGTGACATGCAGCGAGTTGAGGGTGTTTTTGTATCCCTTGCTGGTTGACGAACAAATTATCACATTTCGTTCCCTGATTCTGAAGAACAGACGAGCGGAATCCATTTCTAATTAGATCCTCTATGCAATAGATCGATAAAAAAGATACTAATAATGTATTCGAATATTTCATAGTTCATAGAAAGATGCTTTTACTTAGATATTGTTCACCAAGCAATCACAGCACATAGTGGGAGGGTAATGTTGTTATATGACGTACGTTCTGCCGAAATGACGGTTGATTTTTGATAGCCATTTCAGTCCAACAAAAAAAAATAAATACGTACGTCCAAGAGATGGGAAGAGAAGGGGGGAGGTGGCACCCACGAGTGTAGAACTCCCTCCCTGTACTGTGCAAATAGCGATAATCGATGAAGGAGGGAGCGAGCTGAACCCACCATGTAGTACAGAAGACTTGAACACACTAACTTCAGGTAGGGTCTCTTAATCCTAGAAAAAAAAAAAAGAATAATCACGTATTTTAGGATAGGTAAAGTCTCAGGTCACAGCTCCCACAATCTAAAATATCTCTCCATAAACTTCCCCCCCAAAAAAATTAAATGTACTCTGTAATTCTCATTCTTAATGATTTTATAAAATTAATTTCAAGTTCCAGATGTTAATGATTTAAAGACATTATCAATATGTGATTGGGCGTCCATAGTTATTATCCAGATCTCCGTACCTTAAACTCTCTCACATTCTTGATATTTCTGCCGCAATTTCGAAACGGACTCTGCTCAGAATAGCTGTAAAATACTAAACTAAAAACGCTTTTATATTGCGAGGAAGATGAGGTGCATTTTACCCAGATCACCTTCCGTGAAACGACTAACTAATGACAACGTCTCCGCGAATAAAGAGAGAGAGAGAGAGAAAGAAAAGAAATTTACATTTGGAATTCTTAACCATTCATTCCACGTTCTCAAACCGACGCTGTTGACAGAATGTTTATATATACATATGTATATGTATATGAGAGAGGAAACAGCGTGTCGTACAGACTGACATCTCCCCCCCCAAAAAAAATGATTGTAATATATATCTATTTTTCCCCCGAAGGAGGCACTAATGCAACCCACTCGTCTGACTCTGATATATTTTTGGGGAAATTGACTATTCCCCTCGTTGGCTTGGGGTGGGGGGGGGCGGCGGGGGCTTTTGGTTTGGTTGGTGCAGCAGCAATCGTCTGCTGGCTTCTCACCACATGAGGTAGTATCGTCCACTTAGGTTTTGGTAGAGTCCAAGTGGTCAGAGTTCGTCCTATGGCTTTAACGCATCACCCAGTATCGTCCAGGTAGGCTCTCGTCCGCCTGGTGTGTGTGTGTGTGTGTGTGTGTGTGTGGGGAGGAGGGGGGTCAGTTTTCGTCCATCGTTCAAACACACACACACACACACACACACTCGTCCATTGGCTCTGCATATACAGTCTTAGCCAACAGCGTCCAGCCAAGCTCTGAAGCCCTTTTGACTATATTAATATACGGTATCCCGCGCTGTGAAGATATACATGAACGCGTACCGTACGATAGCTGACAGACTGAACAACTTGGGCGTAAAAACGTAACCAAATGCGTAGACGCGTTTTGGACGCAGAGCCTAGCCCAACCAACTAGGTGTTGGACGCGCGCAAGAACGCGAATTTGGACGCTGGGGGGGTAAACAAGGATGTTTCCCCCGTTAAAGCGAACTAATCAGACATGAAAGTCATGCAAAGTTGAGGAGAGTTGACGGGAATGAAATTTCAAAGGGGGTAGATGATGGCTGGAAAAAGAAAGAGACATGATGGTTTTGATGATGGGTTCCAAAGGCTTCCTGTCTCGGAAATGGGTTCCAAAAGGCTTCCTCTCTCGGAAATGGGTTCCAAAAGGCTTCCTGTCTCGGAAATGGGTTCCCAAAGGCTTCCTCTCTCGGAAATGGGTTCCAAAAGGCTTCCTCTCTCGGAAATGGGTTCCAAAAGGCTTCCTCTCTCGGAAATGGGTTCCAAAAGGCTTCCTCTCTCG
>JAYMFT010092983.1:0-13969 GCA_038088735.1 Panulirus argus | reverse complement strand
ATATATATATATATATATATATATATTCCCCAAACTTGTTCGCCGTTTCCCGAGTTAGCGAGGTAGCGCCAGGAACAGACGAATGAAAGCCTCATTCGCTCACACCCATTTTCTAGCTGTTATGTGCAATTCACCGAAACCACAGCCCCCTGTGCATAACCAGGCTTCAAAGACCTTTTCATGGTACCCTCACAAGACCTGGTCCAGTCTACTAACAGCGCGTCGACTCCTGAAAACCACATCTTTCCAATTCATTCTATCCCGTGCACGTCTTTCACCCTCCTACATGTTCAGACCCCGATTACTCCAAATAATTTTCACTCCTTTCTTCCACCTCAAATTTTGTCTCTCCCTTCTCCTTGTCCCCTCCACTTCTGGCACATATATCCTCTTTGTCGACCTCTCCTCACACATACTCTCTATATGTCCAAACCATTTCAACACACCCTCTTCTGCTGTCTCAGCCACACTCTTCTTATTACCATACATCTTACCCTTTTATTACTTACTTGATCAAACCCCTTACACCATATGATCCTCTAGCACTTAATTTTCAAAACTTCCACCGTCTTCCAAACATCCTTATCTATAACCCATGCCTTGCATCCATACAACGTCGTTGGGAATACTAGACCATCAAACATACCCATTTTCGCCCTTCCAGATAATGACTTCTCTTTCCACACATTCTTCAGTGCTACCAGAACCTTCGCTCCCTCACTTACCTTATGACCCACTTCCTCTCCCATGGTTCCATTTACCGCCATGTCCACTCCCAGGTTTTTAAAACACTTCGCTTCCTCCAAATTTTTTCCATTTAAACTCATACCCAAATTAATCGGTCCCTCTTCCTTGCTAAATCTTGCTTTTATTCACATTTACTCTCAGCTTCCTCGTTTCAACACACTCCTCTAAATTCGGCCACCAATTTCTGCAGTTTCTTGCTGTGTCATCAGCAAACAGCAACGGACTCACTTCTCATTCCCTCTCCTCCTCTACAGACTGCATACTCGCCCCTCTCTCCTAGACTCTCGTATATACCTTCCTCACAAACCTATCAATAAACATCTTAAACAACCATGGTGACATCACGCATCCCTTCCGCAGACCAACCTTCACTTGGAACCGCTCACTCTACTCTCTCCCTCCTTGTACACATGCCTTCCTCCCTTGATAAAAACTTCTCACTGCTTGTAGCAGCTTTCCTCCCACACCACATATTCGGAAGACCTTCCACAAGGCATCTCTATCAACCTTATTATATGCTTTTTCCAAATCCATAAATGCCACATATAAATTCATCTGTTTCTCTAAGCATTCCTCACATTCATTCTTTAAAGGAAATACCTGGCCACAGTGCATCTTCTAACTTCTATATTTCGTGTCAGTAAGCCCCAAATACCTTTGAGTGAGGGGGAAGGTTCCCACAATAATATAACCCGGCTACCCACGCTTGCCCTAGAGTTGTCTCAGACCCGTGGTGGCTCTAGCTCCCAAGTTTCGAGTTGTGTAAGCGTTCGAGTAACTCTCCCCGGTTATGAGCGTTCGTCTTGGTCTGAATCCGGGTTTGTTAGGATTTGTATGAGTGTGTGTTTTTCTCCATGAGGGAAACAAATGAATACTGAACGTGGATGGAAGACTTATAACCTCATGAACGAGACATTGAGAGCTCTGAGCACGACGGTACACGATCCTTGAGCTCGGCGGTACGTACCGTCGTGCTCAAGGGGGTTAAAACACCTCACCAAAAATTGGCTTGGAGGAGGAGGAGGAGGAGCGGAGACGCCGACGTCTCACAGGTTACGAGCCGGTGGTGCGCCGCCAGGAGCCAATCAGAAGACAGAACCACATCAATACTTCCTTCTCACTGGTCCATTAGCCACGCCTGTCGTCCGCCGCTGACAGCCGTGCCAGATGAACAACCCCACAGAGATTTGCCCACGTATCACCCCTCCCTCCCTCCCCCATAAGCCATCACCCCTCCCCCCTCCCCTTAGCCATCACCTAACCCCCCCCTTCCCATCAGCCTTCCCCGCCTCCCTCCAAGAGCTTTTACTTGCCTGTAAATTATCTCGATTCTTGAAAAATCTTTCTGCAAAGCTCCAATAACTTTAATCGACAGACAGAAGAGTTTGAAGTACTGGATCTCCCACCTGAAATCAGCCAAGACCCTTTCCTCCCACCTAGTCATCACTGCATAGGTGTTGACACGAGTGTAGATCAAGAATCGTTGTCTTTTACACCTTTAAGTAATTCACATCCCTTCCATGCCCAGGTTCTCTTGACATCAAGTCTGAAAACAAGAGATGGAACAGAGAGAGATGGACGATGGAAACCACACATTTAATTCCTTTCCTTATTTATGATACTCTACACTCACGTAAATTATGGCTACTGTTTTTTTTTTTATCATTGTAAGTTTTTTACGTCTTTTATCTATCCCTCGACAAGTCAGAGACGTAAGAAGTAGAGAGAAATTGAAGCCATGTGCTTGATTTCTGTCAAGGGGGTGTAGGGTTCTGTGCTCTATACGTAGGCCGTTGAAATGACGGAGAGGAGGAGAATGAAGGAGGAGCATGAGAGAAAGTAGAAGAAGAAGGAAGAGGAGTAGAAGAGAAGAGCCCTACAGGCCTTGGAAAATAACATTTATGAGGAGAATGAAGCGTGGTGAAGTGAAAGGCAAACATAACGAAGATGAGAGACGAAGGACACTCACGAACCAGACAACAAGTACTTTGTACCATCGTCTTCACCACCATCAACCATCCTGGTCTCTACGGTTGTCCCACAACACCATCACCATCTCCACCATCTTGGCTACTGCTGCTGCCATCCCGTAACAACCATCGTCACCACCGTCACAAGCTTCGCCAAGATTACTACCATTTAATTAGCAGTGATGAGGGGGAGGGGGCGCATAGCGACTCAAAGGTAGTGACGGGGGAGGCTACAGTGGGGAGGAATGGGGAGGCAAGGGTTAATAGGTCATTATCAAGTAGGGGAGAGACGTGTTTGTTAATGTCAGTTTGGGTTTATTTGCTGAGGAGGCGTGATCCGAATGTGTGTTTGTTGTATTTGGTTAGGCATGATGTGGGTGCACTTGTTTTTTGTGACAGACTGTGTTTGTTATGAGAAAGCGCTTTGCTGTTTGCCAACAATGATATCCCTCAGTACCTATCTAATAGCCACGACTCCTACCCTCCCTATCGAGGACACGGCTCACCCCTGACCTGTCAGCTAAGGGGGGGGGGGTCAGGTCACGCCATTGACAGGTCTCGCCCTCCACCCTCCAAAACGCCCATTTCCGCTCCTCAAGATGTCATTGCCGAAAGCACTGTACTTGACACCAAAGGGGGTAGGAGGGGGGAGCGATAATGTGTGGGTGTGGGAAATGGATGGGAGTGGGGAGGAAATGAGAGGGGAGAGAGAGAGAGAGAGAGAGAGAGAGAGAGAGAGAGAGAAAAGAGAGTGTGAGACAGTGAGGGGAGATAAAGAAAGGCAAGAGTAAAAAGGGGGGGAGGAGATATTGGAGGAGAGACACAGGAGACAGAGGTAAGACGATTTCTGGGAAATAGTTTTCTTTGCTCTTCAGTATCGTCTATTTCCCTGTCAATAAAGAAGACATTTACCCTAGCGCCTTTATTCATTGAGCATCGTGGAAGCTGCGCCTTCTCTCTCCCGTTTCTGGGAAAGAATGAGAAGCAATGGGGGAGGACGAAGAACGTTGGGGGTGGAAGGGGTAGAGAATGAGGAGAGGGGTGGGGGGGACGAAGATGTGGAAATATCTCTAAAAAGAGAAAGAAAGATTTTTTTTTTTAATTTCCTTTGAGCACTGGGTCATTGAAAATCACGCTGACGCCGTTGTTGGATCCGCGTTCGGCACTGCTTACAGAATTACACTGAATCCCTGCGTTCCGAACGCTTCAGTATCAATCAGTACACTGAAGCAAGAAGTTCTGAACGCTTCAGCATCAGTCAGAATTCCATGAAAATTTGATAAATAGAATTAAGCCCTTGAGCACGACCCTTAAGCACCACAGTTCGACCTTTGAACATAAGAGTTCGACTCTTGAAGATCGACTGTTCGACCCTTGAGCAAGACGGTACGACCTGGAACGCGACTTTTCGACCAATGGGTATGATGACCTGACCTTTGACCTGACCCCAAGTGTGCCCTGGTCTTTAACCCAATGAGACCAACTCCCGGATGGGGTCTATACTTCAGCGAGACCGGTATCTCGATAAGCTAGGACGAGGGGAGTGGGAGACCGAGATTGTGCAACACACTGAGCGAAGAGGACCGGAGCCAACGAAGCTGCTTCGGTGGATGCTTCGATCTCGAATTCCTCGTTTTCTTCGTTGGAGGTCATTTTCACTCATCCATTATTTTTAAAGCCTTTCTAATCCTAATCTTAACTATTTCTTTTGTTTGCGTTTCGTGTCCTTTTGTTATTTCCTGCTTTACTTTACTTTACTTATTTTGTTTCATTTTCGTTTGCATAACTTCCTTTCATGCTTTTTTTATTACTCTAGTGTCCTATATAACTCTATCTCCCATTTTTTTCTCTAATCTTCAAGTAGTTGACCATCCTTCTCCTCCTCTCTCCCATGGACTAAGTGGTTAACCAGTGACCACCCCCATTACCTTTATTACTACCACCACTACTACCATTATCACTACCACCACCAACGACCAACACCACCACTACCACTGCCACTTCCACCCCCGCTACCACTACCACCACCGATAACTACCACCGCCGCCACTGACCACCTGAAGGGCAAGACGTCAACTTGTGTCACGCCAGGCCGTCCGCGCTGGGATTATCCCCTCCTTCTTAATCCCCCCCTGACCCCTCCCCCCGTCCTCTCACTCCCACCTGCCCCAGGTACCGACTCCGTCAACAAATACTATGCCGTTGCCTTCGTCTGTAGCCACCACAAATATTATATATATATATATATATATATATATATATATATATATAAAATCTGGTCCGTGTCTGGTAAACTGCTCTAGTTATCTAACTTTCATCATCAGTTTTCTCTAGCGCTTGTGTCGTTGAGTGGCCAAGTCAGAACACCTCACATTGGTATCTGTTGGACGATTATCATCCATGTTCACCAACGGATGATGATTTCATACTGAAATAATCATCATCGATAGAGGATAGTGGTATGAGGATGTACCTCCAAGTCTCTGTCGATGGTGGACTTGAAGCGGCAGGGATCAAGAGAGGACCCAGTGCATCGCCCTCAGGGACAACTGAGGTCCACAGCCCGGGCTGAAGCGCCGCACTACGGGACGTGTCAGGAGGGTCTTGGTGGCTGCTTCTTGCAAGTTACGTACCCTCCGTTGCACCGACCTGTACCTTTCGTACCTTCTCAGTTCCATATCCCCACGGTGTTCCACAGTGGCCACCTCCACCTCTGCTGCGTGTGAGGGACAGTGAGGAACGCTTCATCGGATACTGCCACTATAGATTTCCTGAAGGTTCTCATTAACACGCGTCGTTCTCGTTTGTTCCTTGTGGGTGACTCTGTGGTGGACTTTATATGACTGTAAAAGTTATTTAATATAGGATGCTATAGTTTCTAGAGATATTAAGTTATGGTTCTCTGTCACGATATACTTATACATGGATAAGTATGGTTGGAATGTCCTAAAAAATGTTATAACTAGTACTACAAATAACAAAGCCAAATTTAACGGACGAGGTTTATATTCTTTTAACAAAATTAACTATAAAAGAAGATACTGGTTTACTCCAACTCTCGAAAACCAAAATGAGAGAGAGAAAAAAAAAGAAAATGAACCACGGGCATGAAATATATTTTTGCAAAACATCACTCGGCGTGACTGAACCACCCGTCTCCCCAGTCACACATTGCCACGAATTCGTTATAATCCCAAGAATCCGAAGCCATGAGAACGTATTCTTGCCACCACCCACTACAGTTTCTGCCAAGTGCCAAGGCCGGACTTCGCAAAGCTTGTCCTTCGGTCCCCCAGGATGAAATTCGTATTTACATGCAACTTCAGTGGAGTAGACGTGCTTTCTTCAGCAGCACGCGGAAGTCGGGGGTCCTTGGAATTCTGCGAGCAAGGAATGGTCACACCCAGAGACGCAGCTCTCACCAGACTCGTAAAGGTTTATGGCGTGAGGGAGGTTCTCTCTCTCTCTCGCTCCGTGATCTTAAGAAAGGTGAATTTACGTGCCGTAGACTGTGTTGGTGACTGTGTGCTGGAGGTTATGTGTTGGTGACTATTTGCTGGAAGACTATGTGTCGGTGACTGTGTTAAGAGACTATGTGTTGGCGACTGCGTGTTGGTGACTGTATTAGTGACCATGTGTTGGTGACTATGCGCGGGTGACTATGTGTACGTGACTGTGTGACTATTATTTGCGTGTTAATATTCCTGGTGATCAAGAAATGGTTCTTGTGGCCCGGTGACTTAACGGAAACTCTGATGGACTGCGGTATCTTTAAGCTGCTTGGTGAATCTGAAGAGACTGGTGACTCTGAATGAATATATGTATCTGTTGTAGAATGGTGACTTTATGGAGGTATTACTTATACCTGGTGATTGCTGACTTCCGTCGGGAAACTGGTGACCACTGGCTGAATTTTCTGTAAGTGACTGAAGGACTGTTGAGGCGACAGAGGATCATTGTGACGAACGGGGTAAGTGTAACGATAGGGGTCAGTGTAGCGAGAGGTCGTCATTGTAACGAAAGATGTCAGTATAACAAAAGAGGTCAGCATAACGAAAGAGGTCAGTATACATCAAAGATTGTGTGTGATTTGCATCCTGGCTCTACGAGACCTTGTGACCTACAGATATGGACGCAAACTGGTGACCTGACCCGGAGGAAGGTTACGAAAAGGTAGGGAACTCCTCAGCCATCTCGTGACGACTTCCGCTATCAGTGAGAACGAGAGAGAGAAAGAGAGAGAGAGAGAGAGAGAGAGAGAGAGAGAGAGAGAGAGAGAGAGAGAGAGAGCGGCCCCGCGCGCGAGAGACATCAGATGAAGATAGGACGAATGCCACACATACTGCGCCGTGGTTAATGACGCTGAAAATTGTGGGAGTACCTGATGTCGCCAATTACATCGTGAGTGATGCCGGAAACTGTGTAACCTCTGCTGATGTCGCAAACTGTAAGTAAACGACGTTTAAAGCAGGGTTAGCGAGGCCTTAGATCATTGGGGTATTTACGTCAGTCGGCTTTTCGATAGAGACTGTGTCGCTTACATGCAAAACAGTGTTACTAATGTATACATGATGTTACATATAGACACAATTTTATACATATATAATGATGGATATATGTACACAATGTTACAACGAGAATGTGTATCTTTATGCAGTTTTTTAAAGGGGAACTGAAATGGCGACGAGACGGATCGGCACTTTGCAATTAAAGAATCATAATCGTTAAGGATATTACGTTAATTATTCTATGTGCCTAACTATGGTTAAGGGGGGTCGCCTTCCCACCACAGCTAGGTGTGGGACCTTACCTTACCTTACGTATACCAAATGATGGTTTCGGAGGTCTTCCACCCACCACAGCTGGGCCTGGGACCAAACTACGTTGTTGCTCTGTTGATAACTACATAAAGCGTATCTTCTTTACATGAATGAGTTGGTTAAGGTATATTACTGGTACACCCTATGAGCAATGTTGTACCCCTTGTGTACAACACTGACCAACCTCCCCCCCCCCCCCTCTCTCTCTCTCTCTCTCTCCCTTACCTCTCCCTTATCCACCCACACCCCACTTTTTCCCTCTCTCCCCAGTACCACCCGCCACCCCAACCCTAGCCCTGCATACCACCCCTCCTCTCTCCCAGCTCCCCTCTCTCTCTCTCTCTCTCTCTCTCTCCCTCCCCCTCCACGCGTTCCAACCACTTATGCAAATTTCGGACCTTTAAATATGCCAGATACGCGAGTCCATCACCCCACAGAGATAACGCCATCACATCCGGTACCACCAGTAAGAGCCAGCCTTATTAACAGCCTCCTTAAAATATCTGAAAAAAATGTTAATTACCCCTACAGTGGCCTGGTGTTATTAAAGGTAATTCAATGAGACCTTTGTCTAATGCTAAGTATAAGCAGAGTTAATTGCAATCTCTTCATCACACTGTCATCTTTTTTAGCGTCTAACAATGTTAATTACCTTCACGTCTCTTTTGCGTGGCTCGTCATCTTCGTGTTAAATACGTTTCATGTGTCTCACATGTTTCATATACATCTGTGAAAAGTGATTCTAGTTTGTTAAACACGTTTCAGATTGTTTCGTTTCTATGTAATTGTCTTGTGATATGCCTCTGATTTTCAAAAATTTCGTTTACGTAAAAAAAAATCCTCATATGCAAAAGCATGTCTGTTCTATGGAAGCGCATTTTCATTCCACCAAATATGAATCTGTACTTTGATGGGACAATATTTCAAAAAAGTCTTCCCAACAGATTTTTTTTCTTTCACGAAAAAGCAGCATCGTAAATGAATACAGTCTTGAGCGTCATGTCCGCGTCCAAATCGGCTGTTTGTATATCCCGCCTGGGCCCAGGTCCAGCGACCGGCACTCTGCGCAAACAAACTCGACTCACATGAATCCGCAAGTTGCTGCTATCCGCTGATGCCCTCCCAAGCGTGATATTCCGCAGGGTTATTGCCTTGACCTGTGCCTCTTGCTATATCCCCGAATATCTATGTCATCTATATGCCGCGGCCTCCGTGTGCCTTTGGTACCCAGGCTAGACAGAGTGAAAAGACGGATGGATAAATATTAGCTGGATTTGCTAGTCTCGGGGAGATAAATGAGATGAGACTTCTTAGAATATCTCAAAATTCTGTTTGTCTCTTCACTGGCCATCTACGATAGGCCCGTAGGCTCCATATACTCCACAGAATAACCACATTATGCATATTCACATCTTCTTCTTTCCTTTTCCGAGTCGCATGGGTTTTTTTATATATAGATATCTTTACAGAAAACGATCGTGAACGGTGAATCGTGAAGTTGGACCCCAACTTTGAAGCGAGCGTCTGCCTGCCGCGCGCGCTCCGACACCACCAGATAGGCTAGCGGGGTTCCAGCAGTCCGACCAAAGATTCGTCATCCGTTATCTCATCTTATCGAAGCGCCAGATCGGCCGCGACAGGTCAATCTCCAATGGAAGTATGAGGGTTTCATCTGGCGTGATTGGGACCCAGTGATTGGAATGCTATGATTAGGATTGGGGGCTCTGAGGCGGAAGAATGTTTATGCGTTGGCGGGTTCGTGCGCTGGTGCCGGAGCTTGTAATTTTGGCGGCATGTGTGGTGGGGCTGCTGGTGGTTGGTGTGGCCTGCCGCTCTGAGATCGGAAGAGACGGCGAATTAGGGTTCGACTCTCTTTAAGGGGATTTAAAGCGCATGACTGTCGCCTCTCTCTCTCTCTCTCCCTCTCTCCCTTCCTCTCTCCCGCTCTCGCATGACGGGACGCCTAGATCTTACCTGACAATATTTTGATGCAATGCGTAACGACTTTCGCACGATCGTGACTCTTGCAAATGACACAGATCAGATATCCTTAATTTTTTGCAGATTTCGAAAGCGCGACATTCGCTCGCTGGTGGAAAGTCACCAGTACATGACTAAACGCCAAATTTGCATATGACACATTAGATATTCTAGGTCTATTACATAATATATATATATATATATATATATATATATATATATATATATATATATATATAGTGAGACCAAAATAGAAAGGGGGAGGGGGACCATTTCAGAGGTAGGGGAGCTAGGAACCCGAATCAGAAGCTGAGGGACACCAGTCCGACTGGAGGAGCCCGACTAAGGAAAGAACTCATTAAGTCCAGTGGAGGAGGAGGGACGACGACACAAACATGAAGGAGGAACCACACGAAAATGTAGATGGAGGAGGGGGAATACAGGACTGTAAAGGTATAGATGGAGAAGAGGGAACACAGGGCTGTGAAGGTAGATGGAGGAGGAGGAGGGAGGGAAGGGGAGACACAGGACTGTATAGTGAGGGGTGAGCCAGCCCGAGGTTGTGGTAGGGTTGGTGACTGGGGTGAGGGGGTGAGAGGGGTGGAGGAGGAGGTAAGAAGCACCCTTCCCCTAGAGTGGGTAGGGAAGTGGGGCCCCGAGGAAGGGGATAGGGTGGGGGGAGGCATACATGACAGAGAGCCACAACTGTCATACCTGTCATCTACTCCTGGCACCGGCCCACCCCCTACACGTCACTCCGACGCGCACACACACACACACACATACACACCCTGAACCCATCCTCATTCCACCTTCCATAAGTCATCCTTCCCTATCCCTCTCTAGTCTATCCTCTCTTCCCCGCTGCCCCTATCCACTTCCCTGTTCCTCCCACTCCCTTCCTCTGCACTTCCCCAGCAGCGTAGCGCCGCCGTCACCAACACAGGAGGACGGAGAGGAGTAACGCATTGGAAGACTTCTGTTATAGACTCACATCTTTTTTAAGTGTATTTGCGTGTATTTCTTTTACGTCTGATACCAAGTGAGCGTCGGTGGCGAGTGGGGAGACAATGATGCTGCCAGTCGCCCCATAATCTATAGCTGGCTTGTAATTCTTCAGGCGAATTCTGATCGACTTCCTTCATTATAATTGATTTTTCAACTTAATCAAAAATCCAATGCCTTTCTTGTCACATAATGGTTGAAGTGTTGTCTATATTCAATTTCTAATTTGGTATCTAATGACTATTGTTCGTACAAAAATGCGCTGTATATACTCATATTCCTTCATTATGAAGGAACTATATTCACATGAATAAAAGAGGGCCCAAAGATTCCCCTTGCGGGAATGCTGAACTGCATCTTCATGGGGACTAGATGTTTTCTGTGAGGCAAAGGGCACTCACATGGAAGTTCTTACTTTGAATATAAAACTCTGAAAGTTATTTTTTTCTCATGCAGGAAACTATTATTGTTTCTCGTTTTCTTCCTTTTCCAACACGATCTGGAGTTGTAAAAGAAATTTACGGCCGCTACAAAACTCACATGAAGCTAAGAAGTTTGGTTTACATTATTGCTGTGTATAGGACGATGGCAACTGTACATTGATGAAGAGAAAACTAAAGTCCGTATCTCCTTCATGAACCTTAGGAACCAACGTTTGGATCTGATCCTTGCCCGAAGACGTCGCAGGTTCCCTAGAGCCAAGATTTCGACCAAGTCCCAAGACATCCCACGTTCCTGGGAGACAAGGGTTCGACCAACTCCTCACCCCTAGACAGTCCAGTTTCCCTAGAACTAAGGTTTCGACCAGATCCTCGATCCAAGACGTACCATGTTCATGAGACCCAAGGTTTCGAACAGGTCACAGACCCGAGGACATTCTGGTTTCCGACCAGGTTCTCCATTTCACGACACCTCAGGTTCCTAAGTGCTAAGCTTTCGACCAGGTTCTCCATTCCAAGACATCCAGTTCCCTTAAAGGCAAGTCTTCGACTGGGTTCTCTTCCCCGGAACACACCAACCAAGTTCCATAAAAACCAATATTCCTGCCGGGTCCTCACCCCTGTACATACCAAGCTCCTCCCACGAGCGAAACCCTACCCGGCCCTTCATCGCCGCTGATCGCCCACGAGTAAAAAATGTTAGAAAGATCGTAAAGCTGTGGCCTTAAATCACAACAGACTGTCGCCATAGGAGGCTGGCGAGACGCGGGAGACGAGAGACGAACGTTTGTTGTGACAGTAACGGGTTCGGCGCTTCGGATTTGCATCGTAAACAGGGTTCGGTTCCCCGGGCGAGAGGGTCGAGTCCCCTTCCTCTCACGACGATCATCTGCGCCACCTATACCTTCAGACCTGACGGGAATTTGAAACTCTATAGTCATTCCGTGTTTTACTGTCTCTCCCCCGCTGACACTCTGTGCCTTGGCATACTAATTGTGAACATTGATTGGTAAGGACACTGACTTTAATATTCCTTAATATATGTGATGTCCTAGATTAATAAAGTTTAAAAACAGTATTAAGGAAAAAATACAGTTCATAAGACTTTAATTTCTTGCGATAGGAAAGCAGAAAGCCATACATTCTTTTATAAAGCTTAACAAGATGAAATTATATATCGTATAGATTATATATCATACTTCCCCAGCTGATAAGAACCTCAACAGATTTTACCAGGTGGCATTATGCCCCTTCCCATTCACACAGCATCACCAACACCCTTTGGCAGCAGTGCTCCCCACAGATTTTATCATCCAGACGTTCGCTACCACCTGAGGTCACACGTTCCCCACCCGAGGTCACACGTTCCCCAAGCTTAGGTCACACGTTCCCCCAACTGGTATCTCACATTTCACAAAAGAAACCAAGGTTGGTTAGGGAAGATTTCGATCCTCCGACATTCAGCTGGTGTAACAACTCTTTCAGTACTACTAAGCATCGTGGTCAACGACGCTGTTAGTAACGATCAGTTATACTCAACCGGAAGGGCACACTCGCTGGGACTAAAGAGCATAATTGACTCGGGGTTACGCTCTTCGTGTAACTGACCTTATAGCGTAGATATAAGACTCGTGTCTCGAAAACCTATAAGCCTTATTTGTCGAAGGCAAGCATGATAGTCACTTCAGCTCCACTCACCCTAAGAAGTATTATTCAGCCTAGTTATGATCAGCCCATAAAACTCTTGTATTCAGGATGATGAATAGAATTCACTCATACTCAGCTAAGAAGCTTTTCTAATCGAATTTAAGATTGTGACGGGACTCAAAATCACTCTCAGCTCATTAAGCTTACTAATCGAGCTTTGACAAGTTATTGATTCATAAATACAACTGTAAGGAAACAAATATATACTTTGCTCTAAGGTATCCAAGAATAAGGAGACGGTTTCTCGTTATTTTCACAATTATATTCGTACCGTAAGTGAAGGAAACAACCAATAAGCCCCAGAAGAGTAACAAAATGAGTCCTAAATTTCCGAACATCAGAAAACGGGCCGTAAGTTTTCCCACCCCACACTTCCTCAGTGACATAAAAAAAACATACACAGAGAATCCGTTACCTCCTATCCTTATATCCTATGAGGGTGGGGGGGGGAAGGAGGAGAGGGGTTGACGAGGGGAGGGGGAAGAAGAGAGAATGAGAGGAGGAGAAAGAGAAGAAAAAAAAAGGAGAGAGAATGAGACCAGAGAAATGGGAGAATTTAGGTGAGAAAACGAAATGAGGGGTAAGAGAATAGATGAGAAGGAAGCAAGAAGGATGAAGAGTAGGGAAGAGACGAAGGATAGATGCTAACGAAGAAGAGGGGTGCATTCAGTTGCCATAGGGAGATGGGGTGTACCATCTCTGCTTCAGGATGGGTTAAATCTTCACTACATACTCCTCACTCTTTCCTTAATTCCTTGCACTCAACGTGCTACTATTCTGACTCGTAAGTATTATCACATCCACCTCTACCCGTCCTTCTCTACTTACTAATACTCTTTGTAGCATAGATTACCGACTGTAATCTCCTCATCACAGTAGGAAAACGGGGCTCAGTATCTGCAGAAGTGGGATTTTGAAAGGTGGATGAAATCTGATCAAACTTTGATGACACAGAAAGGTAGAATCAGGCTGTAAAGTGGGCATACAACAAATAAAAGTAATCCGCCACTCGTCGCTCTTTACGTCATACTAATCACGAGCCATAAATCCGTCCTTTAAGATCCGACAGTCATTTCTGGGAAGCCAACAATATAGATGTTAAACTCACTATCGCAGAAATATTAAAGTTTGGGAGGAAGATTGTCACGGAAGAGAGAAGACCTCATTTGAAACTCTTAGTTTTTACGTTAGCTGTCTCTTATCTCTCCCAGTTTTTGAGACAACGACGCGTGTATATATATATATATATATATATATATATATATATATATATATATATATATATATATATATATATTTA
>JAYMFT010092982.1:0-28168 GCA_038088735.1 Panulirus argus | reverse complement strand
AAAAAAAAAAAAAAAAAAAAAAAAAAAAAAATATATATATATATATATATATATATATATATATATACACTATAGGTCTACTTCTAACAACACTGTATGGGTAATAATCAAATCTTATTTTGGTGCCTTTGCTGCAAGCAGGGGGTCACAAGGAATAAAAGGGTAACAGCAACATATTTAACTTGGGGTCACAAGGAATAAAAGGGTAACAGCAACATATTTAATGATGAACTGCATTTTTTTGATTAAAGGGTTACACATCTTTCCCTGAAGGGAATTCATCTTCACTGACCATGTTGACTTTTGTTTTAGGTGATGATATCTAAGGTGTCAACCAAATGACTTACCAAGCCTGCTATTTACATTCTACGGGCTTTTCATGGTTTCCTTCTTCTGTTGTCTCTTCCTTCATTTCAAAGTCTTTGTTCTCTGCAACTATGTCAACTAATCTTGTCATTTTTTCTTTTACCTCAATCCCTTCCACTGCTGAGTCTATTCCTGTGATTTACATTTATCTTATCATTCAGCTTGTTCTGTTTGTCATCTGTATTTGTGTCCTCTAATATCAATAAATCTCATTATGTGTTACACAAATACAGTTGGTGGAATATATTGGAAATACATAATCCTTAGGCCTATCCAATATGCAAATTCTTGATTTTTAATATGCAAATTCAGGACTTTTATTAATTTCAGATATATAGCAATAGTTTGCAGTCAGATCATATAACCATAACAGAGTGCTTTGTACACTTAATACAGGTCTAAATGGTAACAGTTTGTCGTGTAAATATATACTATGTAAATCATCAAACACAAAGACAGAGTGGCCAACTCTGGATGCTCATGCTCCATGTTGGCAATAATCTTGTATGCTACATCACATATCTTTAGAGTTTACAGCTTTTAGAACTGATATTTGATATTGTATCAGTAATCTCATGCTTGCTTCCAGTTACTGCTGAGAGAAGGTAATGCCTGAGAAATTCTCTCTGATGTCAATGGATGTGTTTTCTACAATTTCTGTACACAACTGAGAGCTGATTGTCTACCAACATATACTTAAACACCAATTCTTCATACAGTGCAAGCTAAATTAGGCCTTTACCCTTAGGGTTATGATAAATGTAAAGTGAGTATGCCAAGTCTCCTAGCACATCAGGCATGTAGTGCCATGGAATTTTCCAATAAAGACCGTTTAACATGTATTACATTTGTCACTCATTTCATCTTGCAAAACATACATCTTATCTATTTCCAACTTTACTTATAATTACTATAAAGGTAAGTATCACTGAACAAGCAAATTATAACTTGTAAAGGTGCTTTTCTAGAGAATTCTCATTAAATACAATCCATTTTTCCACTGGATCCCATGTTAAGTTAAAAGCTGAAGTGTAGTCCAGCCCAAAAGTCTGATCCAAACACCCATGCTGTAACAGAGTAAACTAAGCCCAAACAATTTTGACCCCAAATCCTATCTAACAAGTATAAACATATGTTACAGGTACTTACGGTGGGTACTGGGCCAGCCTATACAATCTAGACACCAAAACCTAACCTAACAATATTAAACAGTTTTACTACAGGGTACTCACCAAAGCTGAAGACTGATGTTGCTTGTGGTGGCCTGGCATTGTTGGCTGGAGGTGGAGATGATTAGTGGGTGAAGGGGACAAAGGCATCAACTACAGTACAGTATGAAAACAAGTTAAATGGAAAGAAAGAAACATCATCTCCACTTCCTCTCTTATTTCACTGGGAGATGTCAGATGTGTCATCTACACTTGCCTTTGCCCCTCACTGAGCAGTGGACCAGGCCAACACAAAGGTAATCAAATAACTTTCAATGTATTTTCTCTTACTTTAGAATGCCAATCTATCATTTCACAGACGATTTTTTTTTTTTCATCTTTGGACACTGCATCATTCGAAACTATTACTTTTATTACATGTTATAGCGAGTGGATGCACTAAAACATTAAGCTCCTTTAACCGTATTTTCATTGAGTGAATGCTTATAAAGCAAGAACTAACTAGATTCTAGTTTACACAGATTCTTCTCTCTCTCCCTCACTCTATCATTCTCTCCCTCTTTTACCTTCTCTTACTTTATCAATGGCAACTGGAGCAGATGTATGCCTGATCACAGCCACTACTCAATTTGACTTCATATTCACATCAAGTCAATATTCAATCATCTCCAGAAAGTCAAATCCTGGCTGCTGCTTCTTAACCATATTAAAAAAAAAAAGAAACATGTCTAATGACTTCAGTTCAATGTTACTCACCTGGAAATCAAATCTCCGCCAACCTTGATCACTCTTGAACTTATACACAGTACTTAGTATATGACACAATCCACCGCCTGGCTTGAAGTCAAGGAAGCATTTCATCTGCAAGAAATGTTAGTTTAAGTTCTTTATGACTTCTGAATTTTCATACTATAAGAAACATCTAACAACATACTTACAACTTTTAAAGTCAATCTCAATTCATTTATTACTTAAAAAAACACAGAAAAGGGGGATACCAAAAAGGTGGAAGGATGGAGTGAAGAGGCAAGAATATGCAGGTGGGTGTGAGGTATGCATGGGATAGAGAAAATTGGCACAATGTGGTAAACAAGGAGTGACATACTATCAGTGGGTTAAACCAGGGCATATGAAGCAGACCGGGAAAACCATTAAAGGGTCTGTGGGGCTTGGTTGTGGATAGGGAGCTCCAGTTTTGGTGCATTATTCACAACAGCTTAAGAATGAATGCAAGCAAATAGGCCATTCTATATCAGTTTGTACTGCTACACCACTAACACAAAAAACAGTGAACAAGATTGAAAAAAACTAAAATTTTGAAACTTTAACCATGATCAGGCAAATCTTTGCCAAGATATTGCACAGCACATTAAAAACATTAACTGAAAGTGCAGCAACATGACTTCTGAAAATATACCAGCAATGCTTTCCTAGACATCTTGCCCACTAGTAATTTGGTAATGTAATGGTGATAACTGTTTCAATTTTCAAATGTTTACATCTAGGCTCATGCTTTAAAATATGTAAGCAGTATCTTTATAAAGGTGAATCAAAGCAACAATTAATATCAATTTCATATGTGCTTCACTTTTTTCAACTTGTGTAAATATGATTAACATGACCAGTATTCAATCAATAAATCTATCGATATGTAAGAATTACTAATGTGTTTCTTGGAAAGCAGCAGCAGCATTAAATATGGTAACACTCTTTAACCTTTTTCCACAATACTCTTAGATTAAATAAAATCCTCAACCTAAATCCCTTCCTGTTTTGTTTACAGATGTGCGTGTCTTTTGTCAGTGATAATATGTCTGTTAGGGATAGGGGATCTGTGAGTAGAGGTTGTTTGAAGTGTGCAACGGGGGTAACCTTTAAGTATTTCTATGAAAAAAACTATATGCCTCATTTTGTGCAATACACACTTCTAGATCTTTAAATCCCCAAAAGTATATTGTTCATGGTTCAATTGTTATCAGTTTTAATATAACATTTCAGGTTTTCTATTCTTTATATAGTTACTAACACAGTATGAGCAAAAACATGTCCATATCAAGGCCATCTCAGGTGAAAAAAAGTAAATGAAAAAAAAAATAAAAAATCAATTAGGGCTCCATAAGTGTTTGTACACCTAACTCTTGAAGGTAGAAAGATCATAGAAGGAGAAAATGATAAAAGAAGGAAGCTAATTCCAAAGCTTAGCTATATGAGAATAGGAGGTATCTTGAGTGGCTGGACTCCACACACAAACTGTGGGAGGCAGCAGGGAACTGTGGAGACAACTCACAAGAGCAGTAGCCATAATAAACCTGGTAATACAGAGGAAGCAGCAACATTACAGCATACAGAAAGAGATGCACGAAGAAAAGTGATTCCAGGAGAATTAATGAGATGGAAAGCTTCTGATTCTATTCTTGCTGAGAAGCTTTTGATTCCATTCTTGGCAACAGAGAGGATGAGGAAGCACAGTCCAAGTATGGCAGTATTAAGGACAGACAAAAGATGGGTAGATTAAGAAATGAAAAATATGTAAGATTAAAAAATGAACACAATTTTATTGTTTTATCCATAAACCCGGTTATTAACTTACCGGTAATTTTGTCATAGGAGCCTTTGTGACCTTGGGACCAAAATTATCTTCCATAAACTGTAGCAACTGAACCACCAATTGAGACAGAGCTTTGTTGTTCGGAGGATCTGCTTGCACATACTGTAAATGAAAAGAAGGAATATGAGTACATGTTAGCCACGACACCCACAATATCTATCAACCAGCAAAATTCATGTAACAATGAATGTACATACATATTCCAACTACAAACCTTTCAAAGCTTACAAAAGACCATATTCTACATGTCAGTAAAACTACTCATTTTTGGGTAACTGTCTGTGTCTTGACTAAAAAAAAAAAAAAAAAAAAAAAAAAAAAAAAAAAAAAAAACTGTCTGAAGTTAAAAATATCTAACGAGGCAAGTAGCAGAATGCATTAACAATATTGGGAATCCAACAAGAAAGTTTTCTTGTTTTACAGCTTCACTTTGTTTGAAATTTGATTCAAAAACTGAATAAAGTCCTGCAGAGTCTCAACAAGCAGCAGGATGAAGCACAATGATGGCCATACATATGACAATAATTGGTGAATGTCCTTGTGCATAGCATGAGGACATTCGCAAATTCCTTGAGGATCCTGTAAGTATCCCTCCTTTTCTAAAAGATAGATTTGATGCAAGTAGTACTAATCAATTCCTTATAATCTAAACTGCTGATATTAAGTGGCCTTACCCCAAAATTTACTTTTAATTCAAAGCCCTCTCCACTTAGTGCAGACTTAAAACTGTAGAATTATGAGGTATTAACCAACACTCCCACACTTTACAACTCACACATTTCTTCAAGATTCCATGAGCATCCCTTCTGTTCTAGAAGACAAATCTTAAAAAAAGTAGTAGCAATTAATTCCTTGCACTCTAAACTGTTGATAAAGAGTGCTTTTATATCACAATTTCCAACTCAAAGCAATGACCAGTTTTTGAAGACTTACAATTGTAGGAGTAGGAGGTGCTACATCTATAATCACAAACTCTACAAAAACTCTACTAAGCGTAAGGAATCCAAAGGTAGCTACTACTTTCATTAAAATATATCAACATAATCATGTGCATGTTCTTTCTCATATATTACAAAGGACACTAATTCTCATGTGCTGTAAATCTGAAATGTTCTAAAACAAAACACTATATAAGTTGGGGAAAGAATGTAGTATCCTAGTGTATTACTGGATGGCTAGCTGGGTCTTGATGTGGTAAATTTACCACTAAGTAATACACTTCCACCAATAGTTTGTTATTGGTCCTTGGGTAAGCTGGGAAAATTTTAAAATAAAGATGCATATTTTCTATACCTATGATCTGTGTTCTATGCATATAAAATCATTGTTGCCACTATACAGAGTGAAAGGATCTTCCTTTTTCACTCTTTTGATATAAAATATATTGTTCACCAAGTTAGTGGTAGGGTTACGAGTGAGAGTAAAAATGTGGGGTTAGACATAGACAATAAAAAAGTTGTTTTGTATGCAAAATAACAATATAAAAACATAAAAAATAACATGCTTATTTTAATGATTCAGATGCTTCCTGGGTTCTATTATCTGTGAAATTTCATTATCAAATCATATAATCCACCAAACTTCACCACAATTCATTTGATTTGGTAGGTAATTAGCGGGTTCAGATTTCCATAAAGATATAGAAATCTTTTCCTGAGTGGGATAAGTCTATGTAGACATCTGAATTGACTACACAAAAGTGCAAAACTAAGATTTATTTGGATTCAAACATTACAAGGCATAGCAGCATTCAGTGAAATGCTTAAACAATAAAAGAAATTTGGTATTTATAGACCTAACAAGCAAATTTTCTTGTTATTTCATAGCTTCAGTCAGTTTGAATTTCAACATACAAACCATATAAATCTCAATAGAATCCTAACAAGTGGCTGGAGAATGTTTTTGTCAAATGTCCTCACAATGATCACTTTTCTATAATAAGTCCTTATGCATAGCACAAGGACATTAGTACATGATGCTGGGACATCATAAGCATCCCTCCTGTTCGTCTACTATATGTCTGAATTGGACAAATGAGTTATAAATGCATTACGTTATACTCTCAGTAACTTTCAGTGTTTCTACCCCAAAATTTCCCTCAACTTCAAAACCCTGCCCACCTTATGAGAACTTTCTATTGATGGAGCTTGAGGTGCTACATCCATGAATTCTGCACACTCCACGGAATACAATGATAACAAGTTCATTAAATCTTATGATCTAGAAAAAATGTATTTATATTTCAAACTTCAACTTGTTTCTTTAATTTTGTTTTTATTTTTTTTCACCTGTGAAAAATTCATTTTTCATATAGAAAAAAAAAAAAAAAAATAATATACCACTCCTCTATTTGGATGGTCATTGCAAAACTCCAAGTAAATACATAAAAAAAAGCAATAACTTGTTCATATAAACAAAAATTTCATGAGGAGAACGGTTCTCCTATAGATTATTGGTGTATCTTCCAAACTCTAATGCACTTCACTCAGATTTTGATAATCTTTGGTGGTGAATACCACGTGAAGTCTTTCAGGGTCTTCTAGCCCAACAGCCTGGTCTTAGCCCATACTCTTGGGTTGAGTTGCTGGTTGACCAAGTTGTTGGAGGCCACAGCCCTCAGGCCTACATAGCCCCTGCAGCCTGGCTGATCTGGTACCCTTAGTAGGTACTTGTCCAATGCACTCTTAAACTTTTCTACTGTGCCTTCCATTCTGTTTCTGATGGTAGCTGGCAAGGTGTTAAAGAGTCCTGGTCCCCAAATGATTACAGAATTGTTTCTTTTTGTTCATATTGCACCTTAGGATTATCAAAAGTAGCATTTCACAATGTCTTCCATGCCTGTCCTGCCAGTAGGATGATATTTCCAAAGTCAGGAACCATACATTCTAAGATTTTCTAGGAAGAGAAGATAATATACCTCTCCCATCTGCACTCCAGGGAATACTGCCTCAGATTCAGCTATTCCCATTAAGTTAATTCCTTTACCACATCAATAAATGATGCGGAGGATCTCTATACACCTATTGTCGTAATCTTACCTGTCTTGTAAAAAGAAGTTAAAACACAGCAATACATAATTCATGAAAGAACGGGTGCCTTGAATACTATCAATAATGTGGTACTCAGTTGTTTTCAAGGGATTCTACTGCTTAGGGAGATGCCAATCTCCCTCTTATTCAAAACCCTGTCCATTGTGCAGTGACTTCACTTTAAGGGAGCAAGAGGAGCAGCAGGTAAAGTAACCAGCCTATATCAACTTTGTGAATGTAATGAAGCTGCTGATACCACTTTATACCACATCTGTCAAATTCCACATACAAGAACACATATAACGGTAAATTAAAATATTGACAGAATTTCTATACATATGATGTTATGGTAACATGCTTTGATTCTCGCTCTCCAACTGTTACTTTGCTTTCTAAACACTACACTTAAACTATTTTTAACATAATCAATTAGTTCTTACACAAAGTTAATTAGATTTCTAGGCCTCGCGTTTGCTTCAATTTCCATGTTCTTACCTGTTTCCCTCGTCTTTATCGCCCGAAGCACTCTCTGGGTAATTTTTCTTGCCTGACAACACTCTTTTAAATTATCTGTCAATCTCCAATTACAGATACTTACATGACCTTTTCAGACAAAATGCACATGTTGACTAATTATAAACAAGTCAATCACAAGCTTTTCCTCCGTTCTGTATCTTACACTCGTGGCTCTGATACACAACTGCTTCACTAATCAATATATATATAACGATATCTTACAAAAATGCTAGTATAAATTCACTCCCCTTCTAAAGCCAGAAAACAAGAGGACCCGGCGCGTTGGAACACCGCGGTTTTCTCATTATCCAGGTTCAAAATACGCTCTGGAAGCCGAACAAACCTTTTTCGCGTTTTTCATGAGCCATGTCTTGACATTTTCAAACTGAGAGACAGTTTCAGTAGACTCGTAGTATTTGACATTAGGGCCTCCATCCTTCCTAGCGTTGATCGCCATCACGCTAAAAACAAACACAACCCAAACAACAAATATGGCGGCCAGCGTCGTTCATGACACGCAGCGTCTGAGAAACTCGTTCGAAAACAGACATTATGAAGATTACAAATACGCATCACAAATATATATATATCAATATAATTACCCATAAAGGTAAAGGAAAATCGTTCAACGGTAATAACTAAGAATCTCAGCATCAATCCAAAATAATTCATGACGAATCTCCCCGGTGCAGATTGGCAAAAGCATTTTTTATACGGATACCTCTTTCCATCTCTTTTGGGGCCTTTATAAGTCGGTCTCTAACGATTATGAACGGCCTCAAATAGTCATGAATAGCTAATGATATTAACTCTTTATGATTACTACGAATAGTTGATTTGCCCAATGTCTACCCAAACTGCGACCGAATGACTGACTATTCTTGGCATGTATAACTAAAACTTTAAATCATTCCATGTAATTCAGTTATATCTGTAAATGAACCAATTACGACAGGGAATAACGCAAAAATCAGGATTAGTTTTTAAGTCGAGGAGGGCGAACAAGGAGGTTTTAATCACTTTTTTTTTTCTTTTGTATTGGGTGGGAGTTCTACAATCGTGAGGCCCAATCTCATGAACTTCCAGTGACATCAAGTTGTCTTTTGAACCTGTAGCGACCCACTGTCGCTCCACAAAGTGTTACATCACAGACGACGCCTTGCTTTGGTGGCAGGTCACCGTGCGTGGCCTTGCATGACCTAATAATCAACAACAACAACAAAATAAAAAAGTCTGGTGGCCCAGTCTACGGCTGCACCTGTGATATTACCCCGTGACATCCATACTCGATGTTCGGCAGTGGCAGCTCAACATGTGCAGCTCTCAGTCCAACAGCTTGGAGAGAAGTCAAAGCTTGCGAAATTCGAATACCTGACCTTCCTGCCTCTTATATACTCGGGCATCACCGCATGCGGTCAGGCAGTTGACTCGTCCTTGACAAGTCTTGGAGATGTGACACCAGACTCCAGCCGGACTTTGGGCGCCTCCAACATCAGTAAAAGTCCTAACGTGACTCCTGACCTTTCACCTTCTTGACAGTTTTCATTGGGGTGCCTCATCTCTGACGCCTGCCATCACCAGCACCAATAAAGCATTGTTGTTATTTAACGTGTTTCCGCGCCTCTCTCTCAGATATACCAGTCCAATAACCCAACAAGAACACTAGCTAAAATGAACTTTATAAAATGCCGGCATTTACAGCTTTCTTGTTTAGTCTTTCCCAAGCACCTATCATCTTTCCCCTAAGACAATACTTCCTGCCGTCCTTCCTAAAGAGCTTCTTGCGCAGCGTCTGGTCACAGCCTCTGGTGAACTCGGATACTGCATCTCACGAAGAACTTTTCCCTTACATCATCGTCTAACCGATGTGATCAGGCCACACCTCTCTTTTCTCCTTTCGTCAAATTTCTTGCCCAAAAGTCCCTCAATGTAGCTTAGCTCTGTTAATTCAGATACCATTTTTGTTACTCTTCTTCGGACTTACTGACATTAATCGCGGTCTTACTTTTTGAATCTTAGAATGAATTTATGGTAAGTGTGAGCTAGACAATCGAAATCACGCACCCACAAACACATCCGCCCCTTCAATCGATTTCAGCAAGCCGCTTGCAGCACATTAATTCCTACACAAGGTAAGACATTTTAACAGTCCATTCAGATGGCTTATTTTGTTAAATCACGCGTAAACAAATTGTTTCTCTGATAATTTGTGCGAAGGTCACACAGCCCAAGGTAGGTGAAGGTAAGCATAAAGTGTTACAGAGGGTATAATATACTGGACTAAGAAGGGTAACAGGTGGACTCAGGAACCCCAAATGGTCCTCGTCCGGTCAGAAAAATGGGCGAGCAATATTAACAGCGATGGTGATAATATAGAGGTGGGTCAGAGTAGCTTTAAACACATAATTTATTTGCTACAGACAGAGGATCAAATTTTACTAAATACACGACTTGTAATGTAGCGTACTCAAGATAATGACAAGGACAACAATACAAAGGAGGATCAAAGTACACAGAATATAAGGCATACAATATACAGTATAGACTGGGAAGCTGGTAATGTCCGTGACTAGAGCCTTTGGAAACAAAAAATCACCCTTTTTAAGCAAGAATACGTCACAGTGTTCAGCGCAGAGGCTAAAGTAGCAGTTAGTAGCCTTGACCAACGTGTAGAAACATTTATAAGACCAGGTTATGTAGCATTTTCATTGCGTGTGTGTGTGTGTGTGGTTTAAGGTCGATTGTTCACCTCGGTACCTTACTCCAACAAAGACTGCAAACGCAGTATTTTTGAAAGCTAAGAAACTTGCAAGAAGGAGGAATTCGTCAGAGGTGATAACCCAAATGAAGAACAAGAGAGAAAAAAAGCAACAGTCAGAAAGGCTAAAAAAATAGGTTGGAATTTTTGTACGAGGCTAGTGAGCGATACGATGCCGCCATTAGCTCTGATAGGCCGAGAAGGTTAATTGGTCCTCGTGTCAGAATGAAAGTAATGTATACAGACGTGAATGGACTGGTGGTGGTAAATGGAAGGAAGACCAGGTTCAAGGACCGTACCGAGAAAAGCAATAGTTAAAGTAATAAAGACGAAACTTAACTCAGGTGGCAAAATCTAACCAAATCTGTACAGTGGGGTACTTGCTAGTAAGCAGGGAAGGAGAAGTCAAAAGAAGAATGGGGATTGGCCCTCTTAATAATGGAGAACATTAAGTTTCACGTAACTTTGTTGGATGAACCATTCAAATAGTGTATAATAGCAAAGCTATAATTTTTACTGATAATTTACAAGAAGAAGCAGCGATATATGCACTCCACAAAAGTGATAAAGCTCAGTTAACGAAAATTTCACTTACAAAGAAATATACCAGGAAAGCATAGATTCTCGAGGAGACGCAAATTTTTAGTGTGTCCAGGAAACTTTTGTGTATCAGCACGTCACTGAGCACACCAGGATCAGGGAGCCTGATCATCACTAAAAACGTGCAAAAAACATATAAACACTGTGAGGACCAAAATGCATTCGGAAACACTGACGAGTTTATTCCAGAAGTTCTAACTTGAACATTAAGAAGCCAACCAGTTATGGACAGTCACCAGAAGCACAGCTATACATGAAGACACACACACATACCCACATACACGATCTGGAACAGTCCACATAGACACGAGAGTAAAAAAAATAACACAAACCAATGTACATACACGCATACTTATATACACATCCACACACATACTGCGTATGCATACAAGATCGTCCTGTCGCCTCCTTCACCACACTCCTGAGCCCCCTCGTCAGCCGTGAGGTGGGTGATGGACTGAAGAGCCAGTTCAGGCCGGGACCCCGCACCGCCAATACCGCCAACCACGCCACACACAACCACTACCACATACCACCACCGGTAGTTGCCAGCACCTGGTGTTGTGTCACGGGACGGTGTCACCATCAAGCACCACCAGTGCCGTGCATCAACGCACCCGTCAGGTCTCATGATATAGTGTCACGACTTGTCACAGGGCACAGTGCCACCACCGGTGTCACAAGACATAGTGTCACCCGCAGTGTCACGGGGCACAGTGCCACCACCAGTGTCACAGGGCACAGTGCCACCACCAGTGTCACAGGACACAGTGCCACCAGCAGTATCACGGGGCACAGTGCCATCACCAGTGTCACAGGGCACAGTGCCACCATCAGTGTCACAAGACATTGTGTCACCAGCACTGTCACGGGTCACAGTGCCACCACGTGTCTCAAGATGGAATGCCAGCACAAATGTCAGGGTAAAAGTGTCACCGTTATCACCGACGTCAAAGGATACGGTGCCACATGAAAGTGCCATCACCAATGCCACAGGACACAGTGTCATCACCAGTGTCACAGGGCAAAGTGTCACCTGCAGTGTTACACGACACAGTGCCACCACCAGTGTCACGGAGCACAGTAACTCCATCAGTGTCACAGGACACGTGCCACCACCCGTCTCACAGAACATAGTGCCACCATCCGTGTCATAGGACACAATGCCACCACCAGTGCCGGTCACAGTGCCACCACCACTGTCACGGAGCACAGTACCTCCACCCGTGTCAAAGGACACAGCGCCACCAGCAGTGTCACAGGGCACAGTAACTCCACCAGCGTCACAGGACACGGGCCACCTCCAGTGTCACAGGACAATTGCCACTTCCAGCGTCACAGGACACGGAACCACCACTACCACCCCTGGCGTTACGGGACAGTGCCATTATCAGCGTCAAAACCACTGCTTATTACAGGGTAGGGACCCATCACCGCCACTACAAGTGACACACAGATCAAACAGCCAGCCACCAAGACATGTCTGCACCACCGTAAGTATATCCTGTCAGAACTTGGGTGTTAGCATCACACTAATTTCTGTGCTTATTGCTGGTGAAGACGTCATTAGTGTCTGTATATAGGTGTCGTATTAACTCTCGTTTCCGCAGTCGTGATCATTACTCAGGTCCGTGCGGTTTGTTAGAGATTAAGAGAACTCGACCCCCTGAGGTGTATGATGGAAGGAGGCAGGGAATGTGGGTGAGGGAGGAGCTCTCCTTCACCTAACACACACACAAACACACACACACACACACACACACACACACCTAAAGAAACAAAGAGCTAATAGAGAAGGACTAGAAGAAGGACAGAAAAGACGACACCAGAATTAAGGGGGAAAGGGAAAGGCTTAGAGACCTTAAATTGGCCCACCATGGAAGAGGAAAAAGAGTGAGGGGTGACCTGATCACAGACTTCAACTTCTTAAACCAGGCTGATGACGAAGACAGTGAACAGTTCTTCAAGAGGTGTAGGGAAAAAGCAACCAGAGGACAGAACGTAAAATCAAGCAAGAGACTTGTTAGAGAATGTGTAAAGAAGTTCTTTCATAGGATAAGAGTGGTGGATGAATGGAATACATATTGTCTGAGGACATGGTTAATGCAGAGAGCGTGAATAAATTTAAGAAACTGTATGATTAGCAGAGAATGTTCAAAGGAATGAGGCCCCTATGAGTGTAAAACTCCCCCCTCCCCGTAGAGTACAAAAATGGCAATTACAAATAGGTAATTGTACCAATTAAGGACCATCGTCCCCGGATCCCAGTCCGTTCAAGTTTTTCGTGAGGCAGGAGGCTTGCTCCTCAAGCTATCATATACAGTTTAAGGACGCCAATTAGGCACGCAACCCCATTGTGGCGTCTCGCTGCCCCTCCTCCTCACGTACTCTCACATCACTCTTGATCTCGAGGTACTGGATGTGACACAGGGTCTCTTCGTGCGGTGTCTAGAGCATGTGTGGCATCTGGTGGGCTCTATCAAGATGGGTAGAATGATAACAATACGGAAGTATGTCTGGAAAAAACTCATTTCAAGCGATGCGCTTCATAATATGTTTTCTTTTTATGCATATTTAGATCCGTTATACTGCAACGTAACTTCATTTCTCTTTTATCATCTCTCGAGTCCTCGTACTCTGAGCAATGGACAACCGAATTGGCTCGTGTCCCAGAGTTGGAGGTGCAACAGGCGTTCCTGCAGACGTCGGCCGAGGTGCAACAGGCGTTCCTGCAAGTGTCTCACGTCGCCTGCTGGTGTGCAGCTGGCTGGTCCCGTGGCATGAGGTCGCTGGCGATGCTGGATAAGGTATAGACCCTGCGCCACGCCCCTACAGTCTCAGAGGGAAGAATTAAGTCATCATGCCTCACTGGCCGTCCCCAGTTACTGCACCACTCCCTCTCTCTCTCGGCCTCAAGGACTCCTCCTCTTCATTCATGAGACGAACACCAGCAAGAGGCATGAGTCTCCCAGAATTAGTCTTTATGAAGCGGATCTTAGACAGGGAAATCTTAATGTCAGCCTGCCTGAACTCCTCCGGCTCTTCTTCTGGCTCGAGCGAAAACAGCCTTGACGCTTAATGCGGTCTCGGAAGAATTTTACCAGCTGGTTCGTGAATGACGCAGTTGTTAATGATATTCTTGTGGAGGCCAGAGGGCGAGAGGTGAGGTCAGGGAAGGCCAGTCATGAAGGGGGCGGAAAGAGGTAAATTGGGAATACATTGGGGAAGGACAGGTAATAGGAGACCTGATGGTCCATGACGAGGTTATCTGCTGGAGGACAGTGGTAGCGCTCTGAGACACTGATACTATTGGCAGTAGTGACAGAACGCTAGAGCATAATATGGCACCTTCCCACCCCCACCACTCCCTTCGACACATCACCCGGCAGGATACAAGCTGAGACACATCGTGGTGGGAATATGCTGCCATTGGAATTCTATTGGAAAATGTGGGAAGGAAAAGTATCTCACTTGATTACAGTGGTGCTCACTGGGGAGGAAGGTCAAATCTGGTACGGGAAAAGAAGGGGCTGATTTTAAGACGAACAAATTTTAATGTGTTTTCCCCTTCTTAAAACAGGTGTGTTTACTTGTTTTGAAGGTACTGATAAGTCTTAGCTTCAACATTTGGTTGTAATGTATTCCAATATTTTACAACTCTGCAGCTAAAAAGAAATAAAATGCCTACGTTACCGTCACATTTGATTCCTTTTCATATCATAACCATTACATTTGACTCTTATTAATATTATAACCATAATTCTGGTTGTTTGTATCTCTATCTGATGTGAATAAATCTCATATGTTCTTCAAATCATTTAGCATTTTGATGGCCTTGGAATTTGCATATATTTTCCACCTTCTTTAGATCGAGAATAATATAAGATCAGTGAGATCATAAGGCTTATTTCTGGCGACGAAATTAGTTCTGTGATTCTTCTCTGTATTTGTTTTAGTAATTCTTCGTAAGGGATCATGTCGTAAAGAAATTATTATATCTTTTTTTATGGTTAATAAGTCTAGCTATGAGACACACAATTCTATTAGGATTTATGGTTAATAATTCTAGCTATGAGACACACAATTCTGTTACGTTTTTATAGTTGATATTCCTAGCTATGATACACACAGTTCTATTAAGTTTTTACAGTTAATATTCCTAACTCTGAAACACAGCATTCTGTTAGGTTTTAATAGTTAATATTCCTAGCTATGAGGCACAGCATTCTAATCGGCTTATATAGTTAATACTCCTAGCTATGATACACAGCATTCTAATAGGTTTTTACAGTTAACATTCCTGGCTATGATACACAGCATTCTATTAAGTTTATATAGATAATATTCCTAGCTATGAGATAGCATTCTATTAGGTTTTTATTGTTAATATTCCTAGCTAAGAGAAGCAGCATTGTGTTAGATTTATCATATACAGATAGGTGCTGTTTTTCACAGATTTGATAATCACCACGATATCTTTTTCTTTTTTCGCATCTAATTAAGGGTCTACTGAGAATTTGATAAACATGATTGATACCTTTGTCGCCAAAATGCGCCACTCTGCTGCGTTTGTCTCCAATGTCCCCACTCTGTCAAACTCCCTTTGAATCTTTAGGCATTATTCCTTTGCTACAAGGCTTGTATTTCAAATTTTCATGTCATCTGCAAATTTTGAAATTATATTGGTGAGACCTGGCAAATTTTGAAGTTTTATAGGTGGGACTTGTCTACAAATCATTAAAATATTATGTGTAAAGTGTGGGTCCCGGGGAGTGAGGCTTGTGGTATCCCACGTTATCAATTAAGCCAGTCGGATGCTTCCCTCTTTGGAATCCGCGCATTATTTCCTATCTGTGAGCCAGTCCGAAATCCACGAGCTGGGCCTTTAACCTGAATTTTAAGTTCACGTAGCGATGTCTCATGTGATACTTTGTCGAGGGCCTTTGGGAAGTCTTATTATGAGTATAATAACTCCAGAGGGTATTCAGGATTTCCATTCATCACAAATTCTGCATAACTGAATAATTCTAACAGGTTCGTTAAACCTTTTTTTTTTTTTTATTTCAAGACTCGTGTTGATAATAAGGAATCAATTTACGATTTTCTAAACAATTTTACCCTTGTGCAGCCGTGTCAAACCCAGGCTATAGAGAACAGCAGGCGGACAACACACCACTGGACCACCGATGGGACAAAACCTGTTAGACTGGAAACTGCTGTCTAGGGCTCTTGCAAGCACCTCGCCTCATCCGTGGTCTAGTTGTACGCCTGTGTCCGTCTGCTGTTCTCGTTAGCCTATGTTCGACTCTCGGGCGCGCAATGGGTAAGGAAGATAATAATGTAACATTACACAAGTAACGGTGTTGGTGAATGAGAGAAATTTCTGCGTGAGTCTTGGGTGTTTGTGATGCGTGCGGACCACACTCAGCCGGGCGAGGGGGCGTGGGCTGAGCGAGAGCGGTGGGAGTTGTGTGCGGCGGCGCGGCATCCAGACGTCTCTCCCTGGTCGTCCGCTACTCCTCCTCCTCCTCCCGCCTTTACACACCGCCACACTTTATTGCCAATTTGCTCGCTGCCCGGGCAGGAAGGAAGCTAGTACCACTGGCAAGCGAGGCCCAGTGCTTCTGGCCATAGCTAGTGGCCGCTCTGCCGGGGGAACGTGCGTGTGTGTGTGTGTGAGAGAGAGAGAGAGAGAGATAGAGAGAGAAGAGAGAGGCGGACGACTCGTTGTCAGAGTCATCCAGGAAGAACAGACCACAGACCGACATAGCACGGCCGGCCCGCGTGCCGCTGTCGTGAATGGGCCAGACAGATTTATGTGGTTTTTCGTTCGACCGGGGAAAAAAAATAAAGGGAAAAATCTTCATCAAGTGCAGGAAGCGACGGTGTGGAGGTTATTCGGCCGCCCAGGCCACAACATGGCTATGGTAGGGTAGATGGAGGGTGAGGACGTGGAGGGGTATTTCATTGGGTCCTACGTCTGCAAGATGTTGGAACTGCCGTTCATGCACGTGTCATGACTCGCAGCAACAACATGCCCAGTCGTACTCCCTCTAAACCGGACATATACCGGATAAAAGCTAATCAGACGTTGTAAAATAGTGGGCTTATCACTAGCTGTTCTAGCTCCTCTGGCATAGCCGTTGGGACTAGGCTAAGCGATCTTTCCACCATAGACACTTGAGACGGAATACGTGAGGTGAGAGAGTGTGAGGGCTGGCAGCGGTGAGAGGACGGCAGCGGGGCACCACTCCAGGATGGCACCATTACTCGCTCATTATCCAATTGTGACCATCAACCTCAGGCAGGGCCACAGCCGCAGCTGGCCCGCCTCTCTTGGTGCCTCCCTGCTAAAGCAGCTCTTCTTGGTGCCTCACTCCTGACCCACCTCTTCTTGGTGAATCCTTGCTGGAAAACCGCTCCTCGTGCCTCACTCTGGGCCCACCTCTTCTTGGTATCTCCCTGCTGGGGCACCTCTTCTTCGTGCCTCCCTCCTGGAGTAGCTCTCTTAGCGCCTCCCTGCTGAAGCTCTTCTTGGTGCTTCCCTGCTGTAGCAGTTCTTCTTGGTGCATCTCTGCTGGAACACCTCTCTTGGTGCCTCCCTCTTGGCCCAACTCTTCTTGGTGCCTCCCTCTAGAGCAGCTTTTCTTGGTGACTTCCTGCTGGTGCAGCTCTTCTTGGTGCCTCCCTGAGGAACAGCTCTTCTTGGTGCTCCTTACTAGGAAAACTTTTCCAGGTGCTTCTTTTCTGGGGCACTTCTTCCTGGTGCTTTCCTAATGGGGCAACTCTTCCTGGTGCCTTCCTGTTGGGTCAACTTCCTGGTGCCTCCCGACTGGGGCAGCTCTTCTTGGAGTCTCCCTACAGTCATTTTCATTATGTTTATGTTTGGTGTTGTCTGGGCCTACAGCTAATAACTGTGTTTGTTTTTGTTGTTCCTCTGAGTAGTTTCTCTCTCACTGTTCCTGTGGAGTTTCATTCTTCCAGTGTATGTTTTTGTTGTTCCTGTTTAGTTTCATTCTTCTTGCGTTTGTTTTTCTTGTTCCTATCATCTAGTCTCCCATTTTTTCTGTATTTGTCTTTTGTATTTGTTGTTGCTTCTGTTCCTAGATTTATTCTTCCTTTTGCTATGTCTATGTTGTCTATGTGCTTAGTTCTGTTATTTGCATGTTCTTCTTGGGTTCTGTGTGACGATTAGTGTTGTTGATCTTGCTTTAGAATCAGTTAATAATAATAATAATAATAATGGTTATATTAACAATAATAATAATAATGATGATAATAATAGTAATACTATTAATAACATTAATAATAATGATAATGATGATAATAATAATAATAATAATAATAATAATAATAATTATAATAATAATAATGGCCAACAAGGCAATACAGAAACCAACATGGGTACAGAAATGCAATACATGCGAAAGTGTGTTGTCATACCTGGGTTCACACAGACATTGCAATTACTACAGGCCCTCAGCAATCTGGTAATAAGCAGAGCTCCTCTATAAATCTCTACCTCGTCAGCTTCTTTAGCTTAACCTGTCGTAACTTAGAGGAACGCAAAACCCTCTGCGGCCAGTGCCTTCGTTGGCTTCACTAAAGATTTCGTCTTCGTCAGCCATAACTTAATTATCAAGAGAGCCATCAACCTTTGCTTTGTGTTGCGAAGGCCACACTGCCATGGTCTGCAGAGATCCTAAGCGAGCGTCCTCGGGCAGTACGTTACCGATGGGGGTCGTCTCCAACGTCAAGTCCGCTCTCACCTCCCGACGGATCCTCCCGATCGATGGAAGTAAGCTGACGATTCCATTACTATCAGCGTCAGCAACATCGTCCTCCAGAACGCTGTTAGGAGATTCCAGAACTACTAGGCTTCAGCCAACAGCGTCACAACCAACCAAACCATGACTTCTCATCGTACACCATTAGCCTTCCAGAAGTCCTCTTCCAGGCTGATTAGTCCACCAAGCTCTTCGATGTCATTTCTGGAAGATAATATGAGATGGAATGAACGCGTCAGTACCTTCTGTCAAATCTTGCAGCCGTCGTCTCAACATTCTTGGTCGACTCAAAATACTTGGCGCCTGAACTGAAAATTGTCGCCTCCACCACCTGTTGTTCCTCCTTCTTTTCCACAATATGACAAACGTGAGTACGAAAGGTCATCCTCGGCCCCTGTTCCACCACCTACCAACACGCTGGTCCCTCCTGTCTCTCTCTGTCACCATCACCTTGCTATCATCCGATAGTTCGGGAAAAAGCTACTATATACGCTGCCTACGCAACCGTCACCTCCCACCATCCCTGAGATCCCTCGTCCGCAGGGCGCTGTTCGCAACTACGTCCACTTCGAGCTCATTCGAACCCGCAAAGAACAGCTATGAGAACAGCCCCATCCCAACCATTGTGAACATCCTCCGTAGCCCTCCCACCACTGGCTTGGTGTGCAGACTGTCTGTCTGTCTCACTCCCTTTTCATCGGTTCATACTCTCTACTGTGAATATCTTCACTAATTTCCAGACCTTGACCGAGGGTATTTCAGTAAACTACTAATCAACATTATCACTATTATCATTATCATTACTATATTATTATTATTATTATTATTATTACTATGATTATTATTATTATTATCATTATTATTATTATATTATTATTACTACCATTATTATCATTATTAATATATTAATACCATTATTATCATTATTATCTTGACTGTGGCTCGGCCTCTCTGCGTCAGTATATTTCTAAGAGGACCTTTGAATATGTTTTCATGAAAATCATGAAGGGTGTTTCACTCACACGTATACGTTCTATTCTGCGAGAAGGCCTAAAATGGGTAAAAAAATATGTTAAAAAGTGACCGTGGGAATTTATTTGATTATGATAATGATAATCATTATAATTATGATAATGATCATGATGATAACGATAACCGTTTATTGAATTAACTGCAACCAGGTACTGAAAATAAGTAGAGAGAATTCGCACGACTTAAACAGTGGTGAAGTCTCTACAGAAATACTATTTCTCGTATGTTCATTATGGCTGTTGCTTGCAGCGGTGTGCACCAGCAAGCCAGCCTGGCTGGGCCAGATGTGGTGGTGGTGGTGGTGGAGGGCATGCACCTCACAAGGCTTCCAAGGCATCTCTGGTTTCGTTTCAGATGCTCACGTGTTGTTAACTTTTCTTGTTCCTGTGTTATTTTTGCTTATTCCTGTTGCCTTAATTATTGTCTTTTCTTCTTTTTTTTTCCTATTAATTCCTTCGTTGATTTTCTTTTCGTCTCTGTATCAAATATCACTGCCACACTGGCTTTACTTCACGTCTGTGGACTCTGGATGTTCCACAGCTCTGTGTTTGACTTGTTCCTGTACCTCAGACCCCTATACACAGACTTGACTGTTCCTGACTTTGTCCCTCTCTCTCTCTCTCCACCCAGGTTTGTCTCGCTGTTCCTGAGGCCTGTATCTCGTTCGCGATTTCGCCCGGTGTTACTTTGTGGTTCATTCCTCCCCCTCCCCCCCGCTCCTCCGACTGTCGCTCCTTTGTTCCGTTTGCTGTTCCCGTAATATGAGTTGGTATGTACCTACAAGTCCCACTCTTTCTGATTTCGCCTTTTCATCTCTCTCTCTCTCTCAAAAGCATTTGCTTTGCTATTCTTTTTCTTCTACTGCTTTCAATAGGATTTATTTTTTTTCTAAGTCGTGTTAAGGCCAGACCATCTCGCTTGGACCTTGGATCTGTATATCTATATAACTCTCCCTCCCTCTCTTTCTCCCTTCCTCACATGTCTGATTGGTTCCTGACGTCCTTCACTTCTTGTTCCTGTGTTTAGTTTGTTATGGTTATTGACGTTTGGTTGCTTGTTCCTTAATTTCGGTATGTTCTCGTATTCCTTTATCTGTTTCCGTGTTCGGCGTGGAGTCGTGTTACGGCTTGTTCCTTCTTGGGGTGGGCTTGTTGTGACTGGTTTAGGCTCGTTGTTCCTCCCTTGGCCTTTTGTTGTTGCTGATTTAGGCTTGTTCCCTTCCAACACTTGGTCTCGTTGCTGTTGATCTGCACTTGATGTCCCTTTCAGTGCTGGCCTTGTTGTTCCTGTTCTGGGCTGCTGTCTTGCTGCTCCTGACTTGCTGTTCCTTGAAAACCCTTTGTTTTATCTGACTTTGTCTGGCTTCTTATCACTCCAATTTTTTTTTCTTTCTCTCTTATGTTGTCTCGTTGTTCTAAATTTATAGTTGCGTTAGGTGTTTGACTTTTTGTTCCTGTGTTGGGGGTGTTACGTTCAGCAGTTGGCTTAGTGTATCGTTATGTAACCTAGAGTGAAAAAAAAAAAAGTGTTTTTGTTAAGTAGTATCTACAACCTGACCCAAGACGTGGGAGGTGTTCGCTACCTCGACGACAGCGGTGGTAGGGAGGTGAGGTGGAGAGGAGAAGGAGGCTGAAGGTGTTCCCTACCTTGACGATAATGGTAGTGGAGAGGTGAGGTGAGGTGAGGTGGGGTGAGGTGGGGTGGGGAGGAGGAGGAGGAGGAGGAGGAGGAGGCTGGAGGTGTCCCACCAGCAGCAGGAAGGAAGGGTTCGCCTCAGCACACACACACACACGGGTCCTCCTCACCCTCCTGGCCCTCCAACACCCAACAAGGAACGTGTTGTAATATATGGGCGTCTCTATCGGAGGACGGTAGTGAAGTGGGGTGGGCAGAGGTCTGCCTTGGTGGCACATTTGATCCTGCAGCCCCGGTACCACACCTGCCCCCGCCCCCTGCTGGCTGTATCAGGTGCCCAACTAGCCACGTTATCGCGTGCCGTCTCGCGCTCTCCACGACTGTTTATAACATACACCAAAGTGTCCTCCGGCTGCACTGGTGACCTCCTCCGACCACAGCGTGACGGTGAGGTGCTGAGGTTGTGGGCCCGCGCCTCAGGTGCTGGGGGGTTGAGGCGTCGGGCGCGGGTCTCCCGAGGGAGGCTTGGCTTGTAAGCGGTGCTCAGGCCAGCTGCTGTTATCGGCACGCCGCCCATCAGAACAATACCGGGCTTTTTACACCCACCGCGGCCTGCCTAGCGCTCACACACACACACACACACACACACACACTCCCGGCCAGCAGCAGAGGCCCCCCAGTCCCGTCGCGCCGCGGGTCACACACCGCCTCTCGCTCGTACAGTGATCTTGACAGTGAGTGACAGTCTGCAGCAGCGGGAACTGTGATTTACGTCGATGAAGCAGGCAGGAGGAGGTGACCGCGTCGAGCATCGGCGGCTCGCCATACAAAGGTAAACGTCAACGGCATTACCTCACTCACACCCACACACACACACCTCCCCACTGTGATGTATGTTCGGGAGTCCCCCACTGGGTATGGGAGGTGACGTCACCCACTTTTGTTGACGGCTGAAGACTCACACACTGGTTACATTAGTGTCCTACACTGGGACGGTTCACTGGCTCGTTTGCTTGTTAATGTCTTCAAGCGCAGAGGGATGGTTCTATATTTTTTTTTGGGGGGACCACATATACACCTTGTTCCACATGTATGGCCAGGTCCGCCCTGACTCTGTGGCCCTGGTGTGGTCCATCACATGATGGTCAGGTCCGTCCTGACTTTGTGGCCCTGGTGGGGTCCACCAAATGATGGCCAGGTCTGTCCTGACTCTGTGGGCCCCTGCTGGGGTCCACCACACGTCCACAAGGCCAGGTCCGCCCTGACTCTGTGGCCCTGGTGGGGTCCACCACAAGGCCAGGTCCGCCCCTGACTCCTGACGTAATGTAATCATACACTGACCCCGTTACCACCTACGGCTATAAGACCTGGCTGCCATGCTGCCAACGTCACCACTGCTGATCCCGGTTAGCGTTTAGCTTTCTAAAGCTTTGCTTGTCTAAATGCACACAGACAAAGCTTTTCCATCACAATGTGGGTGAAGGGCACATGTCTAGGTGTAACCCACTACTGCCAACACCTCCATTGCTAACCAACCCCCACTACTGCCAACATCACCATAGCTGACCCCCATCCACAACTACCAACTTTACGAAAACTGATGTCATTTCTGCCAACACAACTACTGACTTTAATACCGCCAACATTACCGCATGTGACATCATTTCATTTTTTTTATGTTAGCTGAGAGAGCACGGGTAACTTAGGCCCTAATCAAGGCCATTCCATTAACTCTCTCTCTCTCTCTCTCTCTGGCCTGAGCCAGGTACCCATTTTATCGACAATCCCCTTAAGGTGAATGAACAGCTGGGGTGACTGTGGGCCGACTGCCGCAGCAACCAGGATTCGAACCTGTGCGCTCTGGACCCGGGGTGGGTGTGCGGCTCGTAAATGCGTCACGGTCAGGAACGCTAACCGATACACACCACGGAGGTCTAGATCACCAAAGCCGCCCTCACTTAATGCTGACATCTCCAGAGATGATGACCCCTAAGTAATACCAACACCACTACAACTGACCCCATTTATTGCAAACACTATACCACAGCTTACTGCCAACAGCATTGAAGCTGATCCCATTTTCTGCCAACTTCACCACAGCTGAACATAACAGCAAAACCACCACAGATGACACGATGTAATGCCAACATCATTCCAACTGACAGCTCTGCCGTCAGAATCACCGTTGTTGACCACCACGTACTGCCAACAACGCCACAGCTTACACAACGTACTTCCAACATCACCACGGGTGACTACACGTTCTGCTGCCAACACCTGTCACAGCTGACCACACGTTCTGCTAGTACGACCAGTTACTGACCACACTTACTGCCAACACCACTACAGCTGATCCCCCCCCTCCTTACAGCCAAAACCACCACAGTTGACACCACTTCTAAGATCCTACGTTTCACCCCCCCCCCGCTGCCAAAACCGTCACAGCTGATTACACTTACTTCCAACACTACCACAGCTGACCGCATTTTACCAACCCACAGCTTACCCCCCACTCATTTCAGTACCACCGCAGCTGATCTCACTCGCTGCCAACACCACTATAGACGATCCCACTACTGCCAACACCACCACAATTGACCCTACTGAATGCCAACATGACCACAGCTGACCCCACTTACTGACACCATCACTTGGCCCCGTTACTGCTGACACCATCACAACCAACCCCGTTACTACTGACAATGCTATAGGCAAGAAATCAATGTTAACCCTTTGTGTCCGAAATAATTCAAAACACTGCAGCTGACTTTCCTACTATTGCTATCATCCGCAACACTACAGCTGCTATCATTCGTGACACCACAGCTGACCTGCCTACAGCTGCTGTCATTCACAACACTACAGCTGCTATCATTCGTAACACTACAGCTGACTTTCCTACTATTGCTATCATCCGTAACACTACAGCTGCTATCATTCGTAACACCACAGCTGACCTGCCTACAGCTGCTATCATTCGTAACACTACAGCTGACCTGCCTACAGCTGCTATGACTCGCAACACTACATCTGCTATCATTCTTAACACTACAGCTGCTACCATTCGTAACACAGCAGCTGACCTGCCTTCAGCTGCTGTCATTCATAACACTACAACTAGTCTGGCTACAGAATAATTCACAAAGCCACAAATGACCTTGTTCCTGCCATAAACACTACCGTCCACCCCGTTACTAACCACGTCATTCATAAAACCACAGTAGACTCGGTCTCTGGTAACCCCGTTACTTAGCCCACGCCATTCATCTCGCTACAATAGACTTGGTTCCATAACCCCTAAAGAAAAAAAGTATCTGCACTGATCCTGCTAAAAGATACTTTTTTTTTGCCTCGTGAATTACGAGGGAACACCATTAATGGCATTGCTGTCAGTAAAACTTTTTTTCAGCTGATCTTTGTTCTTTTCAACACCGAAGAATAACCTATGAGGTGGCATCACTGCTGCCATTACAAACTAAGGGTGGCACCTTCGCTTTGCCTTTACGAAAATCTATGCGGGTTCAGCGTCTTGTGTTGGCAATAACTGGGGGGTGGAGGGGGGGTCAGATGTGACCCTGACGTCACATGTAGTGACCCTCCTCCTCCCTCCTCCCCCCCACGTTAGTAACATCATTCACGGGAACCGCAACACCCGAGCGGGTTTTGGTTGAGTGGCAGCAGACCGTCGGAGACGTGAGGGGCGAGGAGGGCTTGCGTGAGGCAGGGCGGGGCCTCCTTAAGTGAGGTAATGCTTCGTGATGAGCCAGACCCCCCCGGGCGGGGGGCGGGGTGGGAGGTGGGGGTTGGGAGGCAGACAGGAAAGACCCCAGCTTCAGCGATGGCTAGACTACGGGGGGTTTTGGAGGGCCGGGAAGGACCCCAGACTCAGCACTGGCTATAGACCTCCCCCGGGGCTGGGAGAGCGAGGAAGGACCCCAGACTCAGCACTGGCTATAGACCTCCCCCGGGGCTGGGAGGGCCAGGAAGGACCCCAGCCTCAGCTCTGGCTAGACGTCTGGGGGTTTGGGAAGGCCAGGAAGGACCCCAGGCTCAGCAATGGCCAGACCCCATGGGGTTGAGAGGGCCAGGAATACACAGCAAGTCAGCATGAGACATAACATATCCAAGGTATCAGGGGCCCTTTACGTTCAGGTATAAACGTTATCATAGGGAGTGAAAAAAAACATCACATTCTGCATACAGTGTACAATGTACGCGTTACACGATAGCGACAACTACAATACGATATACAGACAATTCTCATAGACAATGAGCATCAGTGTGTGTACTGGAACACAGTGTAGATAGAATAGTGTACGGGCCGAGGATCTCATCATCGCAGTTCCCGCACCCACCGCCAGGATCGCATGAATGGCATAGCTTAACATCTGTTCTGCAATGTGTACTTGCATGAGCTTCCCTGATAATCAGAGCTGGACACAGTGTGAGTCCGTGTCATCCATCTAAATGGCAGATATGTACAAATCTTCTCTATCTTTCACTTCATAACATTTATCACAGTCGAAAAGGTGACGTTAACTGCAGGTTAAAAAAAAAAAAAGGGAAAAATAATCACCATATTCAGCTCTTTATGTTGCTATCTAAAATCTAATCTGACAATAGGGGGTTCCTTCAGGCCACAATATACAGGTATAACTGACCTCCATAGAGGAGCGAGTGAGGCGGTTCTCTCCACCATTGTTTCAGGCTAGGGGGGGTCTTCACTATCATACATAAATAGAGGGACTGATAACGTGGAAATTATGTGGATCTCCGGATCTCGTATAAACCATAACCCCGTTGGGATTGCTGCCCCTGCTTAGCAGAGTTAATGATCAACCGTGATAAATGAATGTCAGTGAAATTTAACCATGCATTTAATAAATTTGAACGATATTCACGATTTAAAAAATCAGTAGCCTCCTATGTATGGAAGAACATAGACATTAGTGTATTTATCTTGAGGGTAAATCATATCTGAATCATAACCTAAGATAGCCATGATAAGCAAACAGTAATTATAATGATCAAAACTGTACTCTACAAGAGTATGTCCTTAACGCCTACCTGTTTTCTCTGTTCATGGGATCCGTCCATGCTTCCGAGTGTAACGGATACTATTGTGTTTCGCGTACATTGAGTTGCAGTTTATTTGAACACAGAGTACCATGCCGACAAGGCTGACTTTGATGGCCATTCGAGGAGGAATCTGAAAGTGTTCATTAAGTCAAGGTTAAACAGAATATTGGAAAATAGAGAATAGGTACCGATATGGTTCAAAATATGGTGGGACCGGAGAAGTACTGTGTATTCAAAATGAGTTTGAAGGTTACTAGGAGTAAAGGTGAACACAGAGGAGGTTAAAAGGTAGTTTAGGCATAGTTACCTCTAAGGAAAAATTCTAAATCACAGCTTCCGTGAGTTTTTAAGAACAAACTTGAAAATATAAATATTTTCTAATAAAAATGTTGATTTGAGATAAATTCTATCATAAACAACACGAGAAAGTTTCTCTAAATCTTGAATTTCAACGCACTGCTTGGCATGACAATAATTTTGTCTAATAAAGGCAGCGACTCAGTAACTTATCTTTTGGTAATTAATTCTATACTGGCTACTAACCTATTCAAGTTTAGAAATTCAGATGAACCACCGTCTTCTAGCCAGAGACAATACATCAACACATCTACACCGTATCTTGTTTACGTTTAAATTGGAGACAACACTCGAGATTCAAAAATGAAAAAATAATAATGATATTAGATAAAGGCTTCCCCAATACTATGCCAAATATATCAATGTAAGTTTGTCATTGGCCCTAAACATAACACCACTTGATCATAAATCAATAAGGTCAATAACAGTACTGATATAATAATCATATTAAAATTTGAAGAGGGGAAGATTAATGGTACATTATTTGATGGATCACATAAGGGTATATGTGGTCTTAGAATAATTTTCTAACACCTGATGAAATAGTAAGATATTATTGGGATGGTGGTTTTAACTTAATGGTGACTTGTCTTAATGACCCCTGGCAGTTGATAGGCCTCAAGCTCATCAACTAGCCAGTCAATCAACCGACCAATAAGAACGTTTGTAATGAACCACTTGATATCAAGACTTACAATTTCGCAAAGTGTGCCCTTGCCTTCACCTCTCCTCGAATTATGTAAACTCTAGTTACTACGGGTAGTTTAACAGTGATTATGAAGCAATACATATATGAAGCAATAAATAGGAATGTCACTGTTATCAATTCCACAAAAACCCACTATTCGGAGAGTAAAAAGAAGAATAACAGGAGTTCTGTATAATTTCGGTCTAAATCCTGAGACCCCCTTCAGCAGAATGAGAGAGAGTACAAAGCTATGCTAGGGTTAAGTCACATGTTCAGGTGGGTGACCTGAGGTCACAGAATGACCTGACCATTCAGGTAAGAAGGGATTAGTGTTATTACCCTCGCCGCCACTAATCCTTTCTTACCTGAATGGTCAGGTCATTCTGTGACCTCAGGTCGTCCACATGAACATGTGACCTAACCCATGCATAGCTTTGTACTCTCTCATTCTGCTGAAGAGGGTCTCAGTATGTACACCGAAATTATACAGAACTCCTGTTATTCTGCTTTTTCCTCTCCGAATAGTGTTTTTTTGTGGAATATA
>JAYMFT010092971.1:0-13969 GCA_038088735.1 Panulirus argus | reverse complement strand
TGGATATCTAATCCAATGGCCTCTTTGTTTGAACATGGTGTCCACTGGCCTACTTATGTGGACACGGAGTCCACTGGCCTCCTTGTCTAGACATAGAATCCACTGGCCTCCTTGTCTGGATATCTAATCCAATGGCCTCTTTGTTTGAACATGGTGTCCACTGGCCTACTTATATGGACACGGAGTCCACTGGCCTCCTCTTCTGGACACGGAGTCCACTGGCCTCCTTTTCTGGACACGAAGTCCACTAGCCTCCTTGTCTGGACACGGAGTCCACTGGCCTCCTTGTTTGCACACGGAGTTCATTAGCCTTTTTGCCTGGAAACGGAGTTCAATGGCCTCCTTGTCTGGACACGTAGTACACTGTTTTCCATGTCTGGATACGGAGTCCACTGTCCTTTTTGTTTGGACATGGTGTCCACTGGCCTACTTATGTGGATACGGAGTCCACTGGCCTCCTTGTCTGGACACTGAGTCCACTGTCCTCGTTGTCTTCACACGGAGTCCAATGGCCTTCTAGACTGTACACGGAGTCTACTGGCTTCCTTCTTTGGAAACGGAGTCTACTGGCCTCCTTCTCTGGACGCGGAGTACACTGACTTCCTTGTCTGGACACAAAGTCCACTGACCTTGTCTGGACAAGTAGTCCACTGGCCTCATTGTCTGGAAAAAGAGTGTACTGGCCTCTCTTGTCTGGACACGGAGTCCACTGGCCTCCTTGAATGGACAATTAGTCCACTGGTCTCCTTGTCTGGACACGGAGTCTACTGGCCTCCTTGTTTGGACATGGAGTCTACTGGCCTCCTTCTCTAGACGCTGAGTTCACTAACCACCTTGTCTGGACACAGGATCCACTAACCTCCTTCTTTGGTCCCGGAGTTCACTGGCCTTCTTTTCTGGATATTAATTCTACTGGCCTCCTTGTTTGGACACGGAGTCTACTGGCCTCTTTGTCTGGACACGGAGTCCACAGGCCTGCTTGTCTGGATATAGAGTCCACTGGACTCCTTGTCTGGAAACAGAGTCCATTGGCCTCCTTGTCTGGATACGGAGTTTACAGGCCTCCTTGTCTGGACACGGACTCCACTGGTCTCCTTGTGTGGACAGGGACTCCACTGGACTCCTTCTCTGGATCCGGACTCCACTGGCTTCCTTGTCTGGGCACGGACTCAACTGTCCTCCTTGTCTGGGTACGGAGTCCAAGGCCTCCTTGTCTAGACACGGAGTCTACTGACCTCCATGTCTGGACACGGAGTCCCATGGCATCCTCCTTTGGACCCGGAGTCCACTGGCCTCCTTGTCTGCACATGGAGTTCACTGGCCCCCTTGTCTGCACACCGAGTCCATTTCCCTCCTTTTCTAGACATAGAGTCCACTGGCCTCTTTGTTTGGACACGGACTCCATCTCCTTCAGAGCGTGTGGGCACGGAGTCCACTGTCCTCTTTGTTTGGGTACGGATTACAGGGTCTCCTTGTCTAGACGCAGAGTCCACTGACCTCCTTGTCTGGACACGGAGTCTCATGGCCTGCTTCTTTGGACCTGGAGTCCATTGGCCTCCTTGTCTGGATACGGAGTCCACTGGCCTCTTTGTTTAACATGGTGTCCACTGGCTTACTTATGTGGATACGTAGTCCACTGGCCTCCTTCTCTGGACAAGGAGTCCCATGGCCTGCTTCTTTGGACCTGGAGTCCATTGGCCTCCTTGTGTGGGTACGGAGTCCACTGACCTCTTTGTTTAGACGCGGAGTCAACAGGCCTCCTTGTCTGGACACGGAGTCCACTCGCCTCCTTGTCTGGACACGGAGTCCACTGGCCTCCTTGTTTGGACACGGACTCCACTGGCTTCCTTGTCTGGGCACAGAGTCCACTGTCTCCTTGTCTGGGTATGGAGTCCACGGTTTGCTTGTCTAGACGCGGAGTCCACTGACCTCCTTGTTTGAACACGGAGTCCCATGGCCTCCTTCTTTGGACACCGGAGTCCATTGGCCTCCTTTTCTGGATAGAGAGTCCACTGGCCTCTTTGTTTGAACATGGTGTCCAATGGCCTACTTTTGTGGACATGTAGTTCACTGGCCTACTTATGTGGACACGTAGTTCACTGGCCTCCTTCTCTGTACATGGAGTCCACTGTCCTCCTTGTCTGCACACAGAGTCCACTGGCCTCCTTTTCTGCACACGGAGTCCAATTGCCTCCTCGTCTGGACATAGAGTCCACTGGCCTTCTTGTCTAGACACGGAGTCCACTGGCCTCCTTGTCTGGACAAAGTTTCTACCGGCCTCTTTTTCTGGACACGGAGTCCACTGCCCTACTATGTCTGGACATAGAGTCCACTGGCCTCCTTGTCTGGAAACGGAGTCCATTATCCTTATTGTCTGGACACGGAGTTTACTGGCCTCCTTGTATGGACACGGACTTCACTGGCCTCCTTGTCTGGACATGGAATCCACTGGCCCCCATCTCTGGAAACGGACTCCACTGGCTTGCTTGTCTGTGGACGGAGTCCACTGTCCTACTTGTCTGGGTAGAGAGTGCACCGCCTCCTTGTCTAGTCGCGGAGTCCACTTACCTCCTTGTCTGGACACGGAGTCCCATGGCCTCCTTCTTTGGACCCGGAATCCATTGGCCTCCTTGTCTGGATATCTAATCCAATGGCCTCTTTGTTTGAACATGGTGTCCACTGGCCTACTTATGTGGACACGGAGTCCACTGGTCTCCTTGTCTAGACATAGAATCCACTGGCCTCCTTGTCTGGACACGGAGTCCACTGGCCTCCTTCTCTGGACGCGGAGTCAACTAGCCTCCTTGTCTGGACACGGAGTCCACTGGCCTCCTTCTCTGGACGCGGAGTCAACTAGCCTCCTTGTCTGGATATGGAATCCATTGGCCTGTTCGTTTGGACAAGGGGTCCACTGGCCTACTTATATGGACACGGAGTCCACTGGCCTCCTTTTCTGGACACGGAGTCCACTGGCCTCCTTTTCTGGACACGGAATCCACTAGCCTCCTTGTCTGGACACGGAGTCCACTGGCCTCCTTGTCTTGACACGGACACCACTGGCTTCCTTGTCTGGGCACGGAGTCCACTGTCCTCCTTGTCTGGGTACGGATTCCAGGGTCTCCTTGTCTAGACGCAGAGTCCACTGACCTCCTTATCTGGACAGGGAGTCCCATGGCCTGCTTCTTTGGACCTGGAGTCCAATGGCCTCCTTGTTTGGATACGGAGTCCACTGGCCTCTTTGTTTTACATGGTGTCCAATGGCCTACTTATGTGGACACGTAGTTCACTGGCCTACTTATGTGGACACCTAGTTCACTGGCCTCCTTCTCTGTACATGGAGTCCACTGTCCTCCTTGTCTGCACACGGAGTCCACTGGCCTCCTTGTCTGCACACCGAGTCCAATTGCCTCCTTGTCTGGACAAGAAGTTTAGTGCCCTCCCTATCTAGACACGGAGTCCACTAACCTCCTTCTTTGAACCCGGAGTCAACTAGCCTCCTTGTCTGGATACGGAGTCCACTGGCCTCTTTGTTTGTACATGGTGTACTCTGGCCTACTTATATGGACACGGAGTCCACGGGCCTCCTTGTCTGCACACGGAGTCCACTGGCCTCCTTGTCTGGACATATAGTCCACTGGCTTTCTTGTCTGGACACGGAGTCCATTGGCCTCCTTGTCTTGACACGGAGTCCACTGGCCTCCATATCTGGACACGGAGTCCACTGGCCTCCTTGTTTGTGCACGGAGTTCACTGGCCTTTTTTGTCTGGTAACGGAGTCCAATGGCTTCCTTGTATGGGCACGTAGTCCACTTTTTTCCTTGTTTGGGTACGGAGTCCACGGCCTCCTTGTATAGACAGTGAGTCCACTGACCTTCTTTTATGGACACGTAGTCCCATGGCCTCCTTTTTTGGACCCGGATTCCATTGGCCTCTTTGTCTGGATACGGAGTCCACTGGTCTCTTTGTTTGAGCATGGTGTCCAATGGCCTAGTTATGTGGATACGTGGTCCACTGGTCTCCTTCTCTGGACACGGAGTCCACTGTCCTCCTTGTTTGGGTACGGAGTCCAAGGCCTCCTTGTCTAGACGCTGAGTCCACTGACCTATTTTTCTGGACACGGAGTCCCATGGCCTCCTTCTTTGGACCCGGTGTCCATTGGCCTCCTTTTCTGGGTATGGGGTCCACTGGCCTTCTTGCTTGAACATGGTGTCCACTGGCCTATCTATGAGGACACGTAGTCCACTGGCCTCCATCTCTGGACACGGAGTCCACTTGCCTCTTTGTCTGGACATAGAGTCCACTTGCCTCCTTGTCTGAACACGGAGTCTAATGTCTTCCTTGTCTGGACAACGAGTCCACTGGCCTCCTTCTTTGGACCCGGAGTCAAGTAGCCTCCTTGTCTGGATACGTAGTCCACTGGCCTCTTTGTTTGGACATGGTGTCCACTAGCCTACTTATGTGGACACGGAGTCCACTGGCCTCCTTTCTGGACACCGAGTCCAATGGCCTCCTTTTCTGGACACGGAGTCCACTGGCCTCCTTGTTTGCACACGGAGTTCATTGGCCTTTTTCTCTGGAAACGGAGTCAATGGCATCCTTGTATGGGCACGTAGTCCACTGTTTTCCTTGCCTGGATACAGAGTCCAATGGCCTCCTTGTCTGGACACGGACTTTACTGGCTTCCTTGTCTGGGCATGGAGTCCACTGGCCTCCTTGTCAGGACACGTGTTCCAATTTCCTCCTTGTTTGGACACGGAGTCTACTGCCCTTGTTTTCCGGATACGGAGTCCAATGGCCTCCTTGTCTGGACACGGAGTCCCATGGCCTTATTCTTTGGACCCGGAGAACATTGGCCTCCTTGTCTGGATATGGAGTCCACTGGCATCTTTGTTTGAACATTGCGTCTACTGGCCTACTTATGTGGATACGGAGTCCAATGGCCTCCTTCTCTGGACACGAAGTCCACTGGCCTACTTGTCTGCACACGGAGTCCACTGGTCTCCTTATCTGGACACGGAATCCACTGGCCTCCTTGTTTAGACATAGAGTCCACTGGCCTCCTTGTCTGGAAACGGAGTCCATTGGCCTCCTTGTCTGGACAAGGAGTCCACTGGCCTCCTTTTCTGGACACGGAGTTTACTGGCCTCCTTGTCTGGACACGGAGTCCACTGGCTTACTTGTCTGGACATAGAGTCCACTGGCCTCCTCTTCTGGACACGGAGTCCAATGGCCTCATTGTCTGGACATGGAGAACCACTGGCCTCCTTGTCTGGACACGGTTTCCACTTTTCTCCTTGTCTGGACACGGAGTCTACGACCCTTCTTGTCTGGACATGGAATCTACTTGCCTCCTTGTCTGGACACGGAGTCCACTGGCCTCCTTGTCTGGACACGGAGTCCACTGGCCTCCTTCTTTGGGCCCGGAGTCCACTGGCCTCCTTGTCTGGATACGGACTCCACTGGCCTCTTTGTTTGGACATGGTGTCCACTTCACTACTTATGTGGACACGGAGTCCACTGGCCTCCTTGTCTGGACACGGAGTCCACTGCCCTCCTTGTCTGTACACGAAGTCCACTCGTCTCCTTGTCTGGACACGGAGTCCACTGTCCTCCTTGTCTGGACATAGAGTTCACTGGCCTCCTTGTCTGAAAAAGGAGTCCACTGGCCTCCTTGTCTGGACACGGAGTTTACTGGCCTTCTTGTCTGGACAATTAGTCTACAGGCCTCCTTGTCTGGACACGGAGTAAACTGGCCTCTTTGTTAGGTCACAGAGTCTACTGGCCTCCTTCTCTGGACGCAGAGTCCACTGACCTCCTTCTTTGGACCCGGAGTCCACTAGCCTCATTGTCTGGACACGGATTGTACTGGCCTCCTTGTCTGGACACAGAGTCCACTGGCCTCCTTGTCTGGAAACGGAGTCCACGGGCCTACTTGTCTGGACACGGAGTCCACTGGCCTACTTGTCTGGACACGGATTCCACTTTCCTCCTTGTCTGGACACAGAGTCCACTTGCCTACTTGTCTGGACATGGAGTCCACCTCCCTTCTTGTCTGGAGACGGAGTCCACTGCCTTCCTTGTCTGGACACGGAGTCCACTGGCTTCCTTGTCTGGACACGGACTCAACTGGCTTCCTTGTCTGGGCACAGAGTCCACTGGCATTCTTGTCTGGACACGGACTCCACTGGCTTCTTTGTCTGGGCACGGAGTCCACTGTCCTCCTTGTCTGGGTACGGAGTCTAGGGCCTCCTTGTCTAGACGCTGAGTCCACTGACCTCCTTGTCTGGATACGTAGTCCCATGGCCTCATTCTTTGTACACGGAGTTCATTGGCCTCCTTGTCTGGATATGGAGTCCACTGGCCTTCTTGTCTGGAAAAGGAGTCTACTTACCTCCTTGTCTGGACATGGAGTCCACTGCCCTACTTGTCTGGACATAGAGTCCACTGGCCTTCTTGTCTGGAAACGGAGTCCATTAGCCTCCATTTTTGGACACGGAGTTTACTGGCCTCCTTGTTTGGACACGGACTCCACTGGCCTCCTTGTCTGGACACGGAGTCCAATGGCCTCCTTCTCTGGACACGGAGTTTACTGGCTTCCTTGTCTGGGCACGGAGTCCACTGTCCTCCTTTTCTAGGTAGGGAGTCCACGGCCTCCTTGTCTAGACGCGGAGTCTACTTACCTCCTTGTCTGGACACGGAGTCCCATGGCCTCCTTCTTTGGACCCGGAGCCCATTGGCCTTGTCTGGATATGGAGTCCACTGGCCTCTTTGTTTGAACATGGTGTCCACCTGCCTACTTATGTGGACACGTAGTCCACTGGCCTCCTTGTCTGGACATAGAGTCCACTAGCCTCCTTGTCTGGAGACGGAGTCCACTGGCCTCCTTCTTTGGACCCGGAGTCAACTAGCCTCCTTGTCTGGATAAGGAGCCCACTGGCCTCTTTGTTTGGACATGGTATCCGCTGGCCTACTTATGTGGACACGGAGTCCACTGGCCTCCTTTTCTGGACATGGTGTCCACTGGCATACTTATGTGGACACGGAGTCATCTGGCCTCTTTTTTTGCACACGGAGTTCACTGGCCTTTTTGCCTTGAAACGGAGTCCAATGGCCTCCTTATCTGGGCATGTAGTCCACTGTTTTCCTTGTCTGGATACGCAGTCCACTGGCCTCCTTGTCTGGACACGGACTCCACTAGTTTCCTTGTCTTGGCACTGAATCCACTGTCCTCCTTGTCTGAGTACGGAGTCCACTTGCCTCCTTGTTTAGAAAAGGAGTCAACTAACCTGCTTGTCTGGACACAGAGTCCACTGACCTCCTTCTTTGGTCCCGGAGTCCACTGGCCTCATTGTCTGGACACGGAGTGTACTGGCCTCCTTGTCTGGACACAGAATCCACTGGCCTCCTTGTTTGGACACGTAGTCCACTGGCTTACTTGTCTGGACATAAAGTCCACTGGCCTCCTTTTCTGGACACGGAGTCCAATGGTCCCCATGTCTGGACACGGAGTCCGCTGGCCTCCTTTTCTGGACACGGAGTCCACTGGCCTCCTTGTCTGGACATAGTAAACCACTGGCCTCCTTGTCAGGACACGGATTCCACTTTCCTGCTTCTCTGAACACGGAGTCTTTGGACACGGACTCCACTGGCTTCCTTGTCTGGGCACGAAGTCCACTGTCCTCCTTGTCTAGGTATGTTGTCCACTGGCCTCCTTGTTTGGATACGGAGTCTACTGGCCTCCTTCTCTGGACAGAGAGTCCACTGACCTCTTTCTTTGGACCCGGAGTCCACTGGCCTCATTGTCTGGACACGGAGTGTACTGGCCTCCTTGTCTGGACACAGAGTCCACTGGCCACCTTGTCTGGGCACGGAGTGTACTGGTCTCCTTGTTTAGAAAAGGAGTCAACTGGCCTCCTTGTCTTAACACGAGGTCCACTGGCCTCCTTCTGTGAACCGGGAGGCCACTGGCCTCCTTCTCTGGACGCGGAGTCCACTGAGCTCCTTGTTTGGACACGGAGTCCACTGACCTCCTTCTTTGGTCCTGGAGTTCACTGGCCTCATTGTCTGGACACGGAGTGTACTGGCTTCCTTGTCTGGACACGGATTCCACTTTCCTCCTTGTCTGGACACGGATTCCACTTTCCTCCTTGTCTGGACACGGATTCCACTTTCCTCCTTGTCTGGACACGGAGTCCATTTGCCTACTTGTCTGGACATGGAGTCCACCTCCCTTCTTGTCTGGATACGGAGTCAACTGGCTTCCTTGTCTGGACACGGAATCCACTGGCCTCCTTGTCTGGACACGGACTCCATTGGCTTCCTTGTGTGGGCATAGAATCCACTGTCCATCCTGTCTGGGTACGGAGTCCACTGGCCCAATCGTTTATTCGCGGAGTCAACAGGCCTCCTTGTCTGGACACGGAGTCCACTCGCCTTCTTGTCTGGACACGGACTGCACTGGCTTCTTTGTCTGGGCACGGAGTCCACTGTCCTCCTTGTCTGGGTACGGAGTCCAGGGCCTCCTTGTCTCGACGCGGAGTCCACTGACCTCCTTGTCTGAACACGGAGTCCCATGGCCTCCTTCTTTGGACCCGGAGTTCATTGGCCTCCTTGTCTGGATACCGAGTCCACTGGCCTCTTTGTTTGAACATGGTGTCCACTGGCCTACTTATGTGGACACGTAGTCCACTGGCCTCCCTCTCTGGACATGGAGTCCAGTGTTTTCCTTGTCTGCACACGGAGTCCACTGGCCTCCTTGTCTGCACACGGTGTCCACTTGCCTCCTTGTCTGAACATAGAGTCCACTAGCCTCCTTGTCTGGACACGGAGTCCACTGGCCTCCTTGTCTGGAAAAGGAGTCTACTTCCGTCATTGTCTGGACATGGAGTCCACTGCCCTGCTTGTCTGGACATAGAGTCCACTGGCTTCCTTGTCTGGAAACGGAGTCCATTAGGATCCTTGTCTGGACACGGAGCTTACTGGCCTCCTTGTCTGGACACGGACTCCACTGGCCTCCTTGTCTGGACACGGAGTCCACATGCCTCCTTTTCTGGACACGGAGTCCACTGGCTTCCTTGTCTGGTCACGGGGTCCGCTGTCCTCCTTGTCTGGGTAGGGAGTCCACGGCCTCCTTATCTAGACGCGGAGTCTACTGACCTCCTTCTCTGGACACGGAGTCCCATAGCCTCCTTCTTTGGACCCGGAGTCAATTGGCCCCCTTGTCTGGATATGGAGTCCACTAGTCTCTTTGTTTGAACATGGTGTCCACCTGCCTACTTATGTGGACACGTATTCCACTGGCCTCCTTCTCTGGACATAGAGTCCACTGGCCTCCTTGTCTGGAAACGGAGTCCACTGGCCTCCTTGTCTGGACAAGGAGTCTACTGGCCTCCATTTCTGGGCACGGAGTCCACTGGCCTCCTTGTTTGGACCCGGAGTCAACTAGCCTCCTTTTCTGGATACGGAGTCCACTGGCCTCTTTGTGTGGACATTGTGTCCACTGGCCTATTAATGTGGACACGGAGTCGACTGGCCTCCTTTTCTGGACACGAAATCCAGTGGCCTCCTTGTTTGGATACGGAGTCCACTAACCTCCTTGTCTGGACACGGAGTACACTGGCTTCCTTGTCGGGACACGGAGTCCACTGGCCTCCTTGTCTGAGTACGGAGTCCACTGCCTCCTTGTTTAGAAAAGGAGTCAACTGGACTCTTTTTCTGGACACGAAGTCCACTTGCCTCCTTCTTTGGACCGGGAGACCACTGGCCTCCTTGTCTGGACACGGAGTCCACTGTCCTCGTTGTCTGCACACGGAGGACACTGGACTTCTAGACTGGAGAGGAAGTCTACTGGCCTCCTTGTTTGGACACGGAGTCTACTGGCCTCCTTTTCTGGACGCTGAGTCCACTGACCTCCTTGTCTGGACACAGAGTCCACTGACCTCCTTCTTTGATCCCGGAGTCCACTAGCCTCATTGTCTGGACACGGATTGTACTGGCCTCCTTCTCTGGACACAGAATCCACTGGCCTCTTTATTTGGACACGGAGTCTACTGGCCTCCTTCTCTGGACGCTGAGTCCACTGACCTCCTTCTCTGGACACAAAGTCCAATGACCTCCTTCTTTGGACCCGGAGTCTACTGGCCTCCTTGTCTGGAAACGGAGTCTACTGGCCTCCTTGTCTGGATACGGAGTCCGCTGGCCTCCTTGTTTGGACACGGAGTCCACAGGCCTACTTGTCTGGACATGGAGTCCAGTGGTTTCCTTTTCTGAACACGGATTCCAATGGCCTCCTTGTCTGGACACGGAGTCCACTGGCCTCCTTGTCTGGACATGGAGTCCACTGGCCTCCTTGTCTGGACACGGATTCCACTTTCCTCCTTGTCTGCACACGGAGTCTACTGCCCTTCTTGTCTGGATACGGAGTCCATTGGCATCTTTCTCTGGACACGGAGTCCACTGGTTTCCTTGTCTGGACACGGACTCCATTGGCTTCCTTGTGTGGGCACAGAGTCCAGTGTCCTCCCTGTCTGGGTACTGAGTCCAGTGGCCTCCTTGTTTGCACACGGAGTTCACTGGCCTTTTTGTCTGGACACGGAGTCCACTGGCCTCCTTGTCTGGGCACGCGGTCCACTGGCCTCCTTTTTGGCAAACGGAGTTCATGGCCTTTTTGTCTTGAAACGGAGTCCAATGGCCTCCTTGTCTGGGCACGTAGTCCATTGTTTTCTTGTCTGGACACGAAGTCAACTCGCCTCCTTGTCTGGACACGGACTCCACTGGCTTCCTTGCCTGGGCACGGAGCCCTCTGTCCTCCTTGTCTGAGTACGGAGTCTACTGGCCTCTTTGTTTAGACAAGGAGTCAACTGGCCTCCTTGTCTGGACACGAAGTCCACTGGCCTCCTTCTTTGGACCGGGAGACCACTGGCCTCCTTGTCTGGACACGGAGTCCACTGTCCTCGTTGTCTGGACACGGAGTCCACTGGACTTCTAGACTGGACAGGGAATCTACTGGCCTTTCTCTTTTGACACGGAGTCTACTGACCTTCTCTTTTGGACGCGGAGTCCACTGGCCTCCTTGTATGGACACAGAATCCACTGGCCTCCTTGTCTGGACGCGGAGTCCACTGGCCTTCTTTTCTGGACACGGAGTCCAATGGTCTCCATGTCTGAACACGGAGTCCACTAGCCTACTTCTCTGGACACAGAGTCCACTGGCCTCCTTGTCTGGACACGGAGTCCACTGGCCTCCTTGTCTGGACATGGAGTCCACTGGCCTCTTTTTCTGGACACGGACTCCACCTGCCACCTTGTCTGGACACGGAGTCCACTGGCCTCCTTGTCTGGACACGGAGTTCACTGTCCTCCTTGTTTGCACAAGAAGTTCATTGGCCTTTTCGTTTGCAAACGGAGTCCACTAGCCTCCTTGTCTGGGCACGTAGTCCACTGTTCTCCTTATCTGGATACGGATTCCACTGGCCTCCTTTTTTGGACACGGACACCACTGGCTTCCTTGTCTGGGTACAGAGTCCACTGTCCTCCTTGTCTGAGTACGGAGTCCACAGGCCTCCTTGTTTAGACAATGAGTCAACTGGCCTCCTTGTCTGGACACGAAGTCCACTGGCCTCCTTTTTGGACTGGGAGACCACTCGCCTCCTTGTCTGGAGACGGAGTCCACTGTCCTCGTTGTCTGCACACGGAGTCCTCTGGACTTCTAGACTGGACAGGGAGTCTACTGGCCTCCTTGATTGGACACGGAGTCTACTGGCCTCCTTCTCTGGACGCGGAATCCACTGACCTTCTTGTCTGGACACAGAGTCCACTGACCTCCTTCTTTGGTCCCGGAGTCCACTGGCCTCATTGTCTGGACACGGATTGTACTGGCCTCCTTGTATGGACACAGAATCCACTGGCCTCCTTATCTGGACACGGAGTCCACTTGCCTACGTGTCTGGACATAGAGTCCACTGGCCTTATTTTCTGGACACGGAGTCCAATGGTCTCCATGTCTGAACACGGAGTCCACTGGCCTCCTTGTCTGTACACGGAGTCCACTGGCCTCCTTGTCTGGACATGATGAACCACTGGCCTCCTTGTCTGGACACGGATTCCACTTTCCTGCTTGTCTGGAGACGGAGTCTACGACCCTTCTTGTCTGGACATGGAGTCCACTGGCTTCCTTGTCTGGACACGGAGTCCACTGGCCTCCTTGTCTGGACATGGAGTCCACTGTCCCCTTTTTCTGGACACGGACTCCACCTGGCCACCTTGTCTGGACACGGAGTCCACCGGCCTCCTTGTCTGGACACGGAGTTCAATGTCCTCCTTGTTTGCAAAAGGAGTTCATTGGCCTTTTTGTCTGTAAACGGAGTCCAATAGCGTCCTTGTCTGGGCACGTAGTCAACTGTTTTCCTTATCTGGATACGGACTCCACTGGCCTCCTTCTTTGGACACGGACTTCACTGACTTACTTGTCTGGGCACGAAGTCCACTGTCCTCCTTGTCGGGGTAGGGAGTCCAGGGCCTCCTTGTCTAGACGCGGAGTCCACTGACCTCCTTGTCTGGGCACGGAGTCCCATGGCCTCCTTCTTTTGACCCGGAGTCCATTGGTTTCCTTGTCTGGATACTGAGTCCACTGGCCTCTTTGTTTGAACATGGTGTCCACTGGCTTACTTATGTGTACACGGAGTCCATTGGCCTCCTTGTCTGCACACGGAGTCCACTTGTCTCCTTGGGTGGACATAGAGTCTAATGGACTCTTTGTCTGGACACGGAGTCCACTAGCCTCCTTGTCTGGAAGAGGAGTGTACTGGCCTCCTTTTCTGGACACTGAGTCCACTGCCCTACTTTTCTGGGCTTAGAGTTCACTGGCCTCCTTGTCTGGAAACGGAGTCCATTAGCCTTCTTGTCTGGACGCGGAGTTTACTGGCCTCCTTGTCTGGACACGGACTCCACTGGCCTCCTTCTCTGGACACGGAGTCCACTGGCCTTTTTCTCTGGACACGGACTCCACTGGCTTCCTTGTCTGGGCACGGAGTCCACAGTCCTCCTTGTCTGGGTAGGAAGTCCACGGAGTCTACTTACTTCCTTTTCTGGACACGGCGTCCCATGGTCTCCTTTGGACCCGGAGACCATTGGACTCCTTGTCTGGATATGGATTCCACTGGCCTCTTTGTTTGAACATGGTATCCACCTGCCTACTTATGTCGACACGGAGTCCACTGGCCTCCTTGTCTGGACATAGAGCCCACTGGCCTTTTTGTCTGGACACGGAGTCCATTGGCCTCCTTTTCTGTACATGGAGTCTACTGGCCTCCTTCTCTGGACACGGAGTCCATTGGCCTCCTTCTTTGGACCCGGAGTCAACTGGCCTTCTTGTCTGGATACGGAGTTCACTGGCCTCTTTGCTTGGACATTGTGTCCACTGGCCTACTTATGTGGACACGGAGTCCACTGACCTCCTTTTCTGGACACGGAGTGCACTAGCCTCCTTGTCTGGACACGGAGTCCACTAGCCTTCTTGTCTTGACACGGAGTACAGTGGCCTCCTTGTCTGGACACGGAGTCCACTGGCCTCCTTTTTTACACACGGAGTTCACTGGCCTTTTTGTCTTGAAACGGAGTCCAATGGCCTCCTTGTCTGGGTATGTAGTCCACTGTTTATCTTGTCTGGATACGGAGTCCACTCGCCTCCTGGTGTGGACACGGACTCCACTGGCTTCCTTGTCTGGGCACGGAGTCCACTGTGCTCCTTGTCTGAGTACGGAGTCCACTAGCCTCCTTGTTTAGACAAGGAGTCAACTGGCCTCCTTGTCTGGACACGAAGTCTCCTGGCCTCCTTCTTTGGACCGGGAGACCACTGGCCTCCTTGTCTGGACACGGAGTCCATTGTCCTCGTTGTCTGTACACGGAGTTCAGTGGACTTCTAGACTGGACAGGGAGTCTACTGGCCTTTCTGTTTTGACACGGAGTCTAC
>JAYMFT010092960.1:0-13969 GCA_038088735.1 Panulirus argus | reverse complement strand
TATATATATATATATATATATATATATATATATATATATATATATATATATTTACTGTACATATATGTATATATGTGTGTATGTGGGGGGATGGGTCCCTGTTTCTGGCAGGCAGTGCATTGGGCGTCCTTAGCAGGGCATTTCTGGGTGCGGGGCCAATGACCTGTGCGTCCACAGTTAATGAAGGTGGCACCCGTGGCTGGGTACTGTCCGGAATCATGCCGGCGAGAACAGTATTGACAGGGGGCACTGTTGGTTGATCACTGGTCTGTAGACTGGTGAGAACACTGGTCTGGAGGACGATAAGATCGCTGGTTTGGAGAATGATGAGAAGTCTTCTTCTGCAAGCGCTGGTTCCTTAAGTATGAAGATACTGCGCTGATCTGGCTAGGAGCAGATACAATGACTGATGCAGTCACTCGTGTAGACTTGTAAGAGTGGCAGCAGGTCACAAAGTCTGCGAGGGTGGATGAGGGTTAGAGGGGGATAAGGCATTGTATTAAGTCTTCGTCCCTCACGCCCATCAAAATTACCATCTGCAATTGCCATTCAGCGCAGAAAGTGGGGTTGCCAGTGCATAAATCAACCTCGTCGATGAGATCCTTGAGACATGCGTAGTAATCAATAAACGATTCTCCCACAGCTTGTTTACAGGACAAGTCCCTGCAGCATAAGGCTTCATTTCTGAGGCTGCGAAAGTGCCTCTGTAGGGCATCCAACAACTCTGTGAGGGAGAGTGGTGTGTCATGAGGGATGCCCAGTGTATGCGTAAGCAGGCGCTGAACGTCCAGGGAGATGCAAGTCCTCCTCAGGTGGATCAGCTGGGCAGTTTGATGCAAGCTGTCAAGTCCAACTAAGGCTGCATAGTCTTCAAAACAGAGCCTCCACTAGCGAAACACTTGATACTTTGCATCTTGTTGTAGAAGAGGAGGGGGGTCGACCGTAGGCTTGCTAGAAACCGTGGGTGTATGTACGTGTAGGGCTCCTGACGGCGTGGTGTGCACTGCAAAGCCAGGGGGCGGGGGAGCAGGTGTGACAGGAGGTGCGGGTGTGGTGTCAGGCTGCTGGGGTTGCCGAGACTGTGATGGTGCAGCCAGCTGTCCTGATAGCAATGCAAAAAGATCCGTAAATCACTCCATTTGATGTCTGAAGGCCTGCTCTTCTCGTCTCTGTTGAGCTTGTGCTTGTAAGCTGGAAGTGTGAAGAAAGTTTATAAGATGCAATATGTCATTATTGTGGTCACCTGTCTTGTTTGGAGTTAGGGAAGGAGGAAGGGTGGGGCCGGTATTGTCATCAGCTGTAAGGAGATGTGTGGATCCGTCGTCTCCCTGCGGATCATCTGTCTGATCCGCACCATTTTGATCCTTGAACTCAAATTGCTGTTCCTCTTGTTGAACCATGTTAATTTGGGTATCCTCAGAGAGCTTAGGATCTGTAGAGTGCCAGGGAAATGTACAGTTCGCTGCAGGTAAACGCAGGAATGTCCCATGAGAAGTTGAAATAAAATGATCAAGCTGTGAGGAAGCAAGGGGAGGTGGCTGCATGTGTACATGTGTTGCGGTGGTGGGCGGGGCTTAATCAGCCAGAGCAATATGGCGGCTTGCTTGAAGGGAGACACACCAGGGAGTTTCTGAGTCATACCAAATTTTGAACAGGGAGTTCCCGGCTCGCAATACCACACTGAACTGTAACACTGTAACGCACTGACACCTAACAGTGCACTGCACAAACACTGTAGCACTCCTGGAGACATTGTAAAGAGTATCCTGGGTCACTAAGAAATCCAACGTGCAAGATGAGAGGTAAACGCTGTGTAATGGCAGACTCCTGCTTGAATTTTGTAACGTTGGGCCCGGCTGATTGAAGTCTTTGTCAAGGAAGCGGCTACTCATCACGGCGCCATGGATGTGATGGGACTAAAGGGTGATGAATTGAAACTGTAAGTTCTTGACACTCACATTTATTACACTTGACAGATAGACTAACGTGAGAGCATCAGACTGCATCCAGTGCTCGTCACTCCTCAGCGGGTACTGCCGCTTGCCCACGCAACGCGCATGCGTGGGGGAAAGCAGCAATGTTGCCACATAACAATGTAACTTTGACATCCAGCCAACAGTCTTACAATGTGCAGCACCGATACTTGATAACTTGATATCTACACAGGCATGACCACAGCACAGGTCATAAAGTGTAGTGATGTTCTAAGTGTGCTTATGAAAGGAGAGTGCAGAGCAATTGAGTTGTAAGTATGAAATGTCTTCAATGTAGCAGTTGCATCATTAGCATGAAGGGTCTTGAGATATGATGAATTGGTATTTGTGATGTAGGGAAGAATGGTGTCCAGAGTGTAAATGAGAAATTGTAACTTGTGTATGACTGTGAAGTGTGGCTTCAGATGAGCGTATGTCTGGTGATTACCTAATTGCAAAAACATATTTGTACAGTATGGGAGGAGAGTTGGAGTGACATTTATGATTAAGTTAGGAGAGTGGCTGTTTAGTGCTTGTTACATCACTTAGATGTGTATATGTTTTGTCAGTATTGTGTTTCTTGAGTGTGGGGGATCTATGAGAATAGATTGCTCAGGTGTGAAGAAAAGGTAAATTTTATATTTCTATTTTGGGGTTGGTGGTTAGTTATAAGCCAGTTTGGATGGGAAAAGTCTAAAGCTGTTAACAAGATCTGTCTAAAGCATACTGAGGTGGAAGTGAATTGGGAGGATCCTTGTTTCACTGTGTACGACTTAGGTGCATGGTGTTGACAGACAGCCAGTGACTGTTCTGAGTGCACTGTTTTGTGAGACTTGCTTCTGTGTTATATTTGCTATCAGTAGGATGGATGACAAGGTAGGAGAGGCTCAGTTTAGGAAATAGTGGAAGGAATATTTGTAGAGAATATTATGGGATTTTTCTTTTTGTCCAGATCTGGCACCAGTTAAAGAGTTCTGAGGGCAATTACTTTGTTTGTAGCTTTCGTGATGATATTTGAGGTGTGGGAAATAAATGTCATTTGCATGACAAAGGATATGCCCAGAACAGTTGGTAAGTGGGAGTGTTTGGTTATTTCAGTGATGGTTAGGTGCAGTTTGGATTTGTGTCTGTCTGGAATTAAAAGGGTGACTAAAAATTTCTGTGATGTAGAAATTCTGTTCTGAGTGAGGCACTATTCTAACTGTGTAACGTAGTGCTCTATGTTCGTTGTTGCTTCTGTGGTGTCTAGGTGCTGTGATGTGATAGTATGGATATTTGCTTATGAGAGGACCTTTATACTGTAGTCTGAAGGAGGCAATGAGAGGTCATATAAGATGATACTGAGGAGGGTTGAAAAAAGAACCACTTCATCGGAAACTCCATAGGAAAGCTTAAGTGTTTTAGAGATGAAGCCTATGTGACCAACTTGGCAACCAGCTATAAAACTGGCCAACCACTTTTTTTCATTGTTTTTTTTGGGGTGATGTCAAGTATCTTTTGAGTGAGGATGTGTTGGGGTACAATGTCAAATGAATTGTTAAAGTCTGTTGCCCCTAATACTGTGCAGGAAGGGTGATTTGGTTGCTTGAAAGCATTTAGAATATGTTGTGTGAGGTGTGTGTGTAATGTGGTTGCGGGGTGACTGGATCTACAACCAATTTTGTATTGTTGAACGAGGAGCAATTTGCTTAATTCTATTGTTAATCAATTCTTCAAAGTGTTCTGATACTGACGACAGTAGTGACAAAGGGAATTCAGAGAGAGGGAGTTGCATGGTTTGGAGAATATGAGGATTGGTACTGTGAAAGCAAATTTCCAGATGATAGAGATTTTGCTGTGTAGCTAAAATGGTTTTACCATTTCCCAAGTATGATAATTAATTAGGCTTTAAAACAGTCTTATTAACTTACCATATGGATCAGTAGGAAGACCTTTGAAGATAAGCCTATAGTTGGTGAGGAAGAGTGCTCCCTCAGCTGGCAGTAACATGGGACCACCAATATGGCCCCCAGTGGATTCCTTCTCTCGACCATCAGGCAACAAGTAAACCCGAAGACCCTCATACATAACTTCCTCTCCCGGCACTAATGATGGCAGCAAGATCTTGGGCTATGTAATTGAGTACACAGATATTACACACAAATAAGAGAAAGGCCTGGAGATTTCGTAACTAAAAATATCATAAATGGAAATTTAAAGGAAAATGATAAAACACTGTATATAATAAAAGGACCATGTGATTACACTACAATCAATGGAGTAAACAAGATATAAATAAAAATTTAGGCCTAAAAATCTATATAATGACATTTCATTAGGCATTACAAAAAATACAAAGGGTGTTATTTACAAAAATCCTTTTACACTTTTAAAGTACTAAGAATACAATAAAATTCAAACTTTGATCTAATACAACCCACAACTGCTATGAACATTATAAAGACAAAACAGACATTTTCTTAAAAAGTTCAAAGCCTAGAATAGATTAACTACTATAATAATTCTTTTCTTTAGCAATCAAAATTTTTGTTCTGATAAAAGACAAAGATTACAAAACAGTTTCAATAATAAACAAGATTCTATAAATATCTAATATCAATTGAGTATGACCACCCTAAGAAATCCTAAAACTAAACAGAAATGTGTAGAATGACCAATAAACCATGATCAAAATACCATCCACATGAATTTAAGCAGGCACAACAGACCGAGACTCAAACAAGAAACCCACACCTAATAACTGTCACACTATTAGACAAACCCAGACAGATGCAACAGCTTTTCCTTTGACTCACCTGACCATACACTATTTCTGTGTACCTTGGGTCAGGTTTGTATGTACCATCTACACTCTGTCTATACGCATCACGTCTGATGTATATAGTTGACTAGGGGACCAAGACCACTAATATTAAGATCAGTAAGCATACTCTTTGTCATACATACATATATATATATATATATATATATATATATATATATATATATATATATATAATATATAAAGAGACCAAGAACTATTTTTCTACAATTCATCTCAAAAGTCATTGTGTAGCAGAAAAAACAATATCTTAAAAAAATAAAGAAAAATATTGCATAAATGAAATCTGAGAGTTTAATGTCTTCCTCTAACTGAGAGTATAATTCAATCAAAGCAAGTAAAACTGAGAATACAGTATTCTGAATAACCCTTTCTCTTTTTCTTAATGCATGCATACCTATGCATCAAGTAAGAACATGTAAATACCACTAACCTTTTGTATTGGTGGCAAGCGTTTAGATTCTTTGTAAACTGCATCCAGCATCTCTACATGCATGGCAACCACACCTGGGATCATCTGATGGAGGGATTTGATGTGTTCCTCTGTCCAAAACCATAATAAAAAACAAAGCATATACCTTAAAAATCTTAATATTTTATCTCATTCTGCTCAAAATGAGGGAAATAACAAACATGACAAAGGAGACATATCTATGAAAATCTAATATATTTTACACAATTTGTCACTTATCATGGGGATGCAATCTCCAAGGTGAAAGGGATTAACCACATTGAATCTATGACATTATTCGGTGACTAGCTATGAGTACATTCCTTACATATGTACCCCTATATGTATATCGCTAAGGGTGTTACCGGACTCCCACTGCTCGAAGTTATTTCCAAGTTAAAAATAATTTTTGATGAGGCTGTATCATTGTGAGTACAGTCTAGTTATAAAACCTCTTACTTCAAAGGAGTCTACATTTTACTACCAAGCCCCACTCCAAACAGACCAACACACCACAAACCCACCACTGTCTCCAAGATCCTCACAATTACATACCTACCTCACCATCCCATCCATAAACATTAAATGGTCATAGTAACACCACATATCCTTCTTGCTCACCACTTTCACGTGGAACCACTAACTCTACTCACACACATGCCTTACTCCCTTCACAGGACCTCCTCACTGATTCCAAAAACTTTCCTCTCAAACAGCATCTCTATTAATATTATCATATGCTTTCTTCAGAATCATATTTTCAGTAAAAAAAATCCAAGAAACCAGACACAACCAGAACCAACCTCCCACTTTTCTATACCTAAACAACTGAAAAAAGTAACAGAGAACAAGGACAAGGACTCATAACACTGCAAAGGATGATATAAAACTGTGGCTCATGTTTGCATCAGTGTCAGATATAAGAAAGAGGAACAAGAGGGGTGCAAGCACAGTTCCTTGGGGACAAAGTTTTTTACTATGGAGGTACAAGAGATGGCACGGTTTACAAGTGTGTTGTGATCTAATTAAAAAAGTTGTATATCAATCTGCCAATTTTTCCAGTTATCTTTCGTACTTTATGTGCTATAACACCATCACATTTGTTAAATGATTTTGTGATTTTGCAAAGTTGGTGTAAATGACACCAGCATTTTCTTTGTTTTTGAGAACTTCAACAATCCTAACACAATGATGCAAAAGTCATAAGGAGAGTAAAAGGCAAGGAGGATTGCATCAATTTACAATGGGACCTGAAGTGACTTCAAAGTTGGTCTGATACATGGTTGATGAAATTCAACCCAAGCAAATGTAATGAAATGAGGATAAGACAGAGACAGATGGCCATAATATGAATATTATCTACTATGAAATAAGCATCTGCATTCTGTGTATGTGAAGGATATTGTTCCTAATCTATTACTAGTCACATATTAGCAAAATAGCTAAGAAGACATACCGTCTTCTAGCAAAAATCAGAACAGCTTTCAAGTATAAATGGAAATATTTAATAGGCTATCTATATCCTAAATACAGCAATAACTAAAATATGCTTCTCAGGTAGTGTCACTACGCCTCAATATGCACAAAAAGCTCAAAGATGAAGGTCCAGAGGTGTCCAACAACGATGGTACCAGAATTAAGAGAGCTAAGTTACAGGGAAAGGCTGAAGGCTTTAAATATACCCATCTTGGAAGAAAGAAGTGTAATCAGTGACCTGATCATAACTTTTAAATCTTTAAAACAGATCAATGACATGGACAGTGAACAGTTCTTCAACATATGTAGGAATAAAGAAACCAGAGGACCTAACATGAAACTTATTAAAAAGGATGCAAAGAAATACTTTTATAATAAAAAAGTTGTGAATGAACGGGAAAGAATGACTAAGGACATAGTTTATGTAAAAAGCATTCATAAATTTAAGAAGTTGTATGACAGCAGGTGAATGTTCAAGAGATGGGATCCCAAGAGTGTAAAACTCTCTCTAGTACAGTAATAATTACGAACTTGGGAGTCAACATCATCCTCAACCTGTTGCCAGAGTCCTGCATCAGGAGATTAATAAAGGAGACAAGCCATCTTCTGGCAAATATTTGAACAGCTTTCCAGTACATTATGAAGGAAATATATTGAAAGCTGTTTATGTCCTACATAATGTCAAAACTAGAATATGCTCCTAAGGTTTGGTCACTGCACTTAAAGGAGCACAATGAGCTAAGACAAAATATCCAAAGGAGGGCAACAAAGAAAGTATATGAATTAAGAGAGCTAAGTTAGGGGCCACTCTTGAAGAGAGGAGTGAGGGGTGACCTGATCAACTTTTAAGTTTTCAAAACAGATCAGTGATATGCACAGTGAACAGTTCTTCAAACAGACAGGGGCAAAGAAACCATAAAAAAAATAGCAAGAAATGCAACAAGAACTTTGTAAAATAATTTCAAAAGTAGCATTATAGAATGAGTGGTGGATAAATGTAAAAAACGCCCGAGGACATGGTTAATGCCGACAACATGCATAAATTCATGAAGTTGTATGACAGTATAGAATGTTCAAGAGATGGGGGCCTGATAAATGTAAAATTTCCTCCCCATGTAGTACAAACATGTAGTCACAAATAGGTAATTACACAATAACAGTCATCCTTTTCAGTAATATTTCTTACACAAACCATGCATCAATGATACTAATATCAGCAACCATGAGTTGTATGGCAGGATTTTCAATGTGGTTAATAATCTATATAATCTGTTTATATGGGGCAATACCACAGTGCTTATTATGTCCTCACCTGTAACACCTCCTTCCGTGCATACTTTGTCTACAAATCTTGACACAAAGCGCACTACAGATGCTTCACGATCACTCTGTTCCTGGTCTTCAAACCCTGACTCTGCATCTAAACTGTCACTTTCTGCCACACTGTAAACAGAATCTTTTGAAAAGGTCTTGCTAACAAGGTCTTTGCAAGGAGGATACACAATAAAGTAACACTGGATATGTGGAGCCACCAATGCAAGGAGGATGCACACCAAAATAATAATGGAAATGAGGGGCCACTAATTTTGAGTTGAAAAAGCAAATAATCTATGTATCTTTCTTTCTTATACCTATTTGCTGTTTCCCACCTAAGCAAAGTGGTGACTAAGCCTTTACAGAAAATACTCTCTTAGCTCCTCCACTTTCCCATTTCAGAAAATTAGTACAGGAGAGGATTCACAATTCCCTGCTTCTGCTGGTTAATCACCTTCTAGAACAGCAGTTGATATGTGTATAGTATTCTTTTTTCCCTATCCCCAGGTAATTAACAAAATATATAGAGAAAGCAAATAAATGAAGGCCATGAAGTTTTATTATATGAAAACAAGCTCTAACAAATATCTACATAGGATCCATAAATAAAGGACAGCATGCATCAGTCCTGAACAGGGTACAAAGGTCTACAATCACAAAGAGATTCTCTGAAAACAATCATTATTACTCACAGTATGATGCATTAATCAAGTAATCAGATCAGTCTATCTGTCTATCTATCTATCTACAGTGTCTATGAAAAACCTTCTTCATCTCCTCATACATTTTCACAGGAGATCTCACACTTATATTTCAGTACTTCGTCATTTCTCCTTTGGCCTTGATTACCATATGCAGATGTCTTGGCATAAAACTGGCAAGGTTCCTGAAGTATTAAAGGTCCATATTTTGGGTCCAGAGGGTCTTAACTCCAGAATGAGGTGGGGCAATGATGAGGTGTTGCTGGAAGCAGCTGCCTGATCATGCAGTGCCCAGAGCACCTAGAAATCTCACGTGTACCCATATTTTCTTGTAGGCAAGAATTTGGGCTTTCTCCTCCTTAGAAAGGTGAAAGCCAACCATCCTGAAGCACAGGTGGAAGAAATACAGCACCCAGAAGCGAAATTCCCAAAATGAAGCAGCAGCCTCGAAGAATAAATAAAACACTTCCCTCAAGATAACCCATGGCACATGAAGGCGGGATAGTGATGCTTGCATCATTAGAAACACGAGTTTCAGTGACCAGATGTATGATGATTTCGCCCTGAGAGCATCATACGCTTGTATCCAAAATAAACTGTGTAATGCCTTTGAAAATATATGGGGGGCAGACAATGCTTTTTGTAGACACTGTATCTATCATACAATATTACAAGCAATACAGCAAGGTTGCCTATCCAAAAATCTCCCAAAACTGCAATCAAAGCATATTTAAATTTCCTTGAGCAAAGTGTCCTTCATAAATATACAGTCCCTGTAATTAAAACATGAAAATAATTCAAGTTTACCAGAAGAGGTACACTCAACCACATTCAGAAGCCCTTCATGAATGCCCTACAATCATAACTTCGTTGACAGCTTTCCTATTTAATTTACTGCATGAATTTTCTAAATCCATACATGCTGTCGCAGGCTACTACCTATAGGCCCAAATAACCACAGTCTGGTTGGTACAGTATACTTTGTAAATATTTGAAGTATTTAAGACCCTCTGAAGTTTCATCAGTGTACACCCCATAGTGTTTCTGATAGCTGTATGCAATATGCTGAATGGTCTAGGGCCTTGGGTACTAGAGGCATTTTCTGCCATTGTGCCATTTGCACATTTTGATTTCAATGATAATATTTAACAGAGTCTAAACACACTCTTTCTATCCTAAACCCACCTTCTTCTTCTCCAACACAGGATAAACTAATCCTACTGTGCATATTTCCTTCACACAGTAGAACAATCACAACCTTCAACGAGTCATCAAGCACCTGACCACCTTTTCATGTTTCCATCTACACTTTCCAGATCCACTCCAGAACAATTTCATTTTTTTCACTCTACAGCATCTCATCGTCTTCCATACATACTTCAGCCTTTCCAGTGTTAACTGTAAACTCTGTTGGCAGCTATAAACGGTGACCCAAACAAAAGATGAATCACTGGAGAAGCCCAGAGGCTTTAGCAATCTGCTGCTGGCCATGGCTGACGATTGTGTGCTTCTTGGACCTGCCAAGTCTGTGGCACCCATTCCCACCCACAGCATTTGCCATTGCACCTCATAGCTCCTTAACACAGGGCTGACCAATTCAGTACATAATGCATCAATCCTAAACTACAAATGCTTAACTCTTAATATAAAAGTAAGAAGTACTGGTTTTGATAGTTCTTCTGCACCTAATCATATAAATGAAAAATATGAAATAAACATGTAATTAAGTTGCATACTTATGAATGGCCAGGCTGGTAAATAATGGGTTTTTTCCAAACTAGAAAAGGTTGAATCTTAATTTGAGAAGAAGCAGTGTTTATATATCTTTATGCACCTTTTCATCAATAAAAAAAAAACCTACTTCTGCTAAATATTTGCACATTTGGGAGACAAAAAAATAAATTGCACAACATAAGGTTACTAAGCTTTATTAGTTTCCTTACTCCCTCCTTCACAAAATTTTCCTCTCCCATATATCTATTCTCTCTACTTAACTCTTATCCGACTGCACCAAAAGACATCTATTTCACCATCTTTTCCAATCTGCTGTTTAGAATTCTTCTTCCATTTCTTACAAACTTCATCTTTTGTCAATATAATTAACCCAGACTTACCTTGCACCTTCCTCCTTACACATAGCTCTTTCATACTTTTATCTACCTCCTTTCAAAACACTTACTTATTCTTTGAATGTGCATTCATTTTTCTCCTTATATCCTCATTTGCTTGCCTTCTATTCATATATATCATCCTCTTAACTTTTCTATTTAAGTCTCTACATTTTACAGTACGATCTCCATTCATCACTTTTTCATTGAAGATACAGAATTTTCAAAATTCTTTGTTTCACCTCCACCAGCTTTCTCATACCTTCATTCTGCATTGCTGTACCTTTCTTTCCACAACCTGCATATGCAAAGTCACATAAGCCCTTAGCAGCCTCTAATAAAGCACATTCAAACTGCTTTCACATCACCTCAACTTCTAATATACTGTTTAAGATCCTCCTAGCTTTTCATGTAACTTCACTATTGAATTTAATTTACACTCATTCCTAAATTCTTCTGCTTTTATTGTTAATATTTTTTTCTTTCATATGCATATTCCTATAACACATACAGTAAAAAGCTAACAATATATTACTAACATATGATCTGACAAACCCCATACCAAACCTCTCCTAAAGTGCTCCTCATGACCACTATCTATCTTATTCCTTCTTGAATGAAATAAATCGAACATGCATGTGCCTGCTCTATTTTTCCTATATCTATCCCATGTATACCTGTACCATATAAGCATCTTCATATCTAAAGTATATACCAGTAATACTTATACCTGTTCATGCATACACCTTATGTATTCTTTCACTTTTGTTATATACATCTGGGACCCCATACCCACCCATCACACACTCCTCTAATTTTTCAACCACCCGTCCATTCAAATCATCCCATATTTTCTCCCCTAGCTTTATATTCCTTATTGCTCTTTCAAGTTCTCTTTAAAAGGCATCCTTTGGATCCTCTTCTTTATCATTACATGGCACATACAAAGACTTTATCAATTAGACCTTACAACTAATAATACTGTGCTGTCCACCTTGCAAATCCCCCATGGTTCATCAACAATGCTACATCACTTGAATAACATCTGTATCGTCTTGCAGTCCTTGCTTTCAGACCCTTCGCTCTCTTCTCAAAAGTCACATTCCTTACCTGTTTTCTCCTAAACAAACCTGTTATATTTTCCCTTTCTTACATTCATCATCTTGCAAGCAACATTTTCACATCTTAGCATGGAGGTATTTGGAACAAACAACAGATTCATTTGCAAACATCCAATCTTTAATTGTCATGTACAATGCACTGAAAACAGCCCACCAACTACGGGAAATCCCCACAATTGACTCCATGATTTATCTTGACCACTTTACATGCCATGGTTCAGCCAATGACAGCATATCAACCTCCACTTAAATGTACAATATCAATCTAATTCAATCAACCCACAGCACACCTCTTGTCCTATTGCATGTTTAGGGCATAATATTGTACCACAAAGCCTACCTCACTTCATCCTTCAATCTACTTCGAAGTCTCCCTGGTTAATGGAAAATTTTCATCATTAGTACTTACTTCCTCCACTTTTGAAACATTAGTTTATTAACTGGTCTTCCTTCATTCGTCCTCTCCATAGTCTTTGGATGGCACTCTCAATGAGAGTGCTTATTACTACACATCTTTCTGAAACTGTTGTTCTTTACACTATCAACTCACTTCATGCCACATACCTTCCTCTAGTATTTCATATATAACACCTCCATTCTTTTCTTTCCATTCTTTTGCAATCGAGGCCTAAAACTCACATTTTTTCGAGATGTCCTAGAAGCTGTTCAGTTGGCATGTAAGACAACAGGACACATAGAGTTTATCAGCAATAGTGGACAGGAAGATGCAGAAGGAGCAATTTTGGCAGGTGTGCACTCAAAAGAGTTTTTTGACAAAATCAGGCAGGGAGGTAAAGAAGTAACAAATTTGGCAACTGATCGACACAGAAAGAGCATGCAGACTGATGTAGGAGGACACAGACCTGAGGTCATACAAACTTAGGTAAACAAGAAAGTAATGTAGCTAGAGACAGAACAATATGCACTGTTTGTGACGGAGTAATTAAGAAAGCCTATGACCTAATTAATGAAAAGTTTAGAAAAGCAGAAAGCATATAGGACCAGTGATTGTTGAGTTAAAAGGAAGCGTGTGCAATGTATATTGTACTACTATGAATCATATATTGTATCAAAAAATAGCTGCATTCGATTTAATGGACTTTTGGCATTAACAGACACCCCCTCCCCATTAGTCCATTAAACTGAGGGAATACTGTATTTTTTTCAGCCTTTTGTGGTAATCCAAATGTTCTATCCCTTTAATTTTGTTTGTAAAGTGCTTCAGAATTCTCTCTAATGTTTAATTCTAATTGTTTCACTAATGACCATACAACACAACAGTATTCAATTTTGCTTCTTATATATACATTAAATATTTTCATCAATACGTTTCAATCTTTTGTAGAGAAAGATTTCTGAATCATACCACTTGTCACGTGACTGTACTACCTTCTCAATATGCTATCTGAAATCTAGTTACTCATTAATGACATCCTAATCTTTTACATTTGTCTCACTTTCTATCACTTTCCCTGTAAGGCCTTTATATGGCACGACTAATGAATCCTGCCTTGACCCATAACTTGTTTGCTTAAATTTATCCTCACTAAATTTCATTATGTTCGATTATGTTCATTTCTGCCCATTTGTAAACTGCCTAAGAATTTTTGCACCCCCATCTGATCAGTTTCTGATCCAATCATTTTACTTATTCTGGTGTCACCAGCAAATACTCCTTGCTACGCTTTCCTTTACAATGCTGTCAATGCCTGACATCATTATAACAAAGAGTATTGAGGAAAGAAAGAAGGAAAAAGAGTCTTCATATATATATTTATCTATTTATTATTTATTATACTTGATCGCTGTTTCCCGCATCAGCGAGGCAGCGCCAGGAAACAGACAAAGAAAAAACCCTTCCCCCTGCATACACACATATATACATACATGCATACATATGCATCGTACATATACATATACACATCAACAATGCTATTTTCCCGAGGGGCGGGGTGGCATCAGGAGTGGATGGGGGCGAGCAAGTCTAAATATGTACATGTGTGT
>JAYMFT010092949.1:0-13969 GCA_038088735.1 Panulirus argus | reverse complement strand
AAGGGGCCCAGTTAGGATTTTCCCTCTAAGGCTCAGTCCTCTGTTCTTAACGCTACCTCGCTAGAGCGGGAAATGGCGAATATGTATGAAAAAAAAAAAAAAAATATATATATATATATATATATATATATATATATATATTAAGAGAGAGAGAGAGAGAGAGAGAGAGAGAGAGAGAGAGAGAGAGAGAGAGAGTCCCGGTATCGCCGCCGCAGTCCTGCTATTTCCTTAGATTTTTGGGAGATGCGAAAATATTCCTTTCGGAGATAAAGATCGTCAGGATTCCTGCCATTAAGGAGTGTTATATGGCTACAAAGACCGTTTCTGTTCGTGGTGCACACGTATGTAAATGGCGAAGGTCCTCTATGGTAATGAACTCTTAAAAAATGTCTTTGTTGTTCATTGACCTGAAGAAGAATAACAAAAACCAACCTAAGCACTATTCTCATGTCATCCGTTCAGATACGTAACTTCATAACTGTATTTTTAATAAGGATGTGTTATAAAATTAATTGGTTTGTGTAATATTGACTCAGTGAAGAAAAATATCTGCTGACCACTATATTAGGAATTATTATAAACATTGGCGTTCAGCACATTATAATAAAGAAATGTTGTGAATTAGTGTTGTTCTAACTAACGAAACATTATGAAATTGGATTGATTATTTTCGAGAGAGTATTCTGAATTGTTACTGGCATACTTTTATTCGTTTCCTATGAACTACGTTTGTGCGTTATTTTCATCTACTTGTGCATTACGTTAATATGTCGTCTTTACCCTAAACTTTTACTTCTTGGTTTATGTTGATGCTTTATATTATGTCATAGCATTGCCAGCATGACCTCATACGACCCAGCACGTCTGGGTCACGTAGCGTTTAAATACCCTCCGTGAGTCCGTTAAACCGTTGCCCCGCCCACTCGTTGTACGTTATCTCCTTCCGTAGGATCTTTAATGATATACCTTGCAGCTAGCAGTTGATATAGAAATATATGTTATTCGTTGTAAGATTTAGCTCTTCTCCTAATAAGAACAAAAAATGAGACATTTGTTGTTGTTTTTCTATAATGACAGCCAAATTACCGCTGGCTTCGATGGCCAAACTGCTGGCTCCTCCCACATCTTACCCTCTCGGGACCTTACAGGTAGGCCAGTCAGTGCGCCCTTGACCGGGAAGGTGGTTAGACGTGAGATCAAACTTGCAGTGTCGTTTGTAAAACATTTCTTTGATACGAGAAGATGAAGGTAAATTAAAAGACAACGATAATGTTACTGTGATCATAAAAGGTAGCATTTGTTTTCCGTTGCGAGAAAATTTACTATGCGAATAATTTCAAGAAAAGTAGAATAGTGTGACGTGATTGAAATACTGTAAAGAAAAAGCAGTGATTATTTTGTGTTGTATTGTGGTTCATGTCAGCGCGATCTGCGCTTTGGGAATATTAGTTTTCACTCGATCTACCAGACTGGATAATGCCATTATTCGTGATTTGAAATGGAGAAAAAAAAATGTATAAAGTGAGAATGAACTCGTTTTTTTTTTAGAGAATGAATTCCAGAAATATTTTATGTAAACAGTTTTGTAAAGAAAATGTGAAATTACTGTAGTGTATTGTGTTTTGTTAACAATATGGAGAAACTATTGTAGTGTTCAGTGATGGTAAAGAGCGTATGTGCAATATAGCCTTTGGAAACATGTTCAGTAGCTGACTAATAGTGTGATCACTTGGAAAGTTTGTAGCTGTGATTAATTAACTGAGAGACTAGTCATTCATGACTGATTGCTATATGTCGAGGGATGGAAGGTAAGTAACATTTAATTTTTATGAATTCTTTTGTTGATCGGGTTTCATTTAGGTTTAAGTTAAGTGACTTGACGCCTCGACTCTTAAGCTAAATGTCTCGCTGTCCCCTAGTAATTTTGTGACTCGAATATGCCCAGTAGACATTGTGACTGCATGGAACATTTGCTGCCGTGATGCAGGTATCAGAGGTACGGTAGGATTTTCGTCTTACAGATGATGTTTGTTAATGGGGTATGCAGAGGAACATTTAAGTCAAGGTTTGTTCTTACATATAGCCCTTTATTTTAGCCATTTATTTTCAAATATTAACTTTAAAATAACGGAGACTTATTTTTCTTAATGAGCATGTATTTGATTTATAGAATTTAACATTGACTCGGAGGAAATACTAGCCACACCCACTGTATTATACGATGAATTTGTGTGACTGTATGGTGCTCGGTACATGATTTGATGAACTGATCATATTGCTCTAACGGAACGATGTGAAATTAGTTTGGCATATTAAACAAAAAAATCCTTAAATGATATCGACTTCGTTACCATTTCACATTTTTTTCCCACTTATTACTCTATAATTTTGTTATAAACTATCATTGATAAGTATCTTATTTTAAATTATTTTGTAAAAACTAGTATTATGACGTATTTTTAATGCAGCATGAAATATATTAAGTACACTGCTGGCAATCTGCATCGAGTTGACTTTCTGGATTTGTCCGTTTGCATGAGCCTCAGTGCCTAGGAGCTGCTAGGGTCACCCTCAGAAGGAAGCATTTTCTTTTTCTCATATTCTTAACATTTTCTCCTCCATCACAAATGCCCTAAAGGAAATGTAATTTCATTGTTGACCTGCGATCTAAATATTGTTTTAGAGTGGTATTGGGAAAGTATCGGATAGAAATTCAAACAAAATGCCAGCTGAGCAACGGTGGGTGGAAATCAGCTCATGTCAGGAACATTTAATTTGGTATCATTTCTCCCTGGAACTATTTCAGGCGAACTTGATCTCTCTCAAATTGATGTTATGGGCATATGAAAAATCATAACCTTAGAGTGCCAAACCTCTAGGATTTGTTAGAAACAAAATAAATTTCAAAAAGTACAGTTTCTGAAAATCCCCTTCTCAGTTATCAAATAACTTCCGTGAAAGTGAGTAGTATGATAGATAAGAAGTAATTATGTTCAGTTATGCATATTATCAATATAATTTTGCGTTACAACTTGAGTAATTTATTCTGGCATTGGATGTAAGCGAGTTTTTTTGTTTGTTAAAGACATTTTCCACTTTTAACCCGAGAAATCTGGTCACTATATATATATATATATATATATATATATATATATATATATATATATATATATGTGTGTGTGTGTGTGTGTGTGTGTAAAATGCAAATCGAGGACCACCACCTCCGTCGGGGGACCAAGAACAGAAGACACATACTCGCACACAGATGAATGCCTGGAGATAAGCAGTATGAGTCGGTGTTCAGTAAACCAAAAACCAACTCGACTGTAAATGACCCAGTCGACTTCCTCCGAAACAGTGATCCCCTTTGTTATTGGAGGATAAGCCAAATGTCAAATAACCCACCAACCCCCCTACGATACCAGAAGCAGCGCCCACCAAACTACGCTACAGGATTTTCCAGAGGGCCAGTCTTTATTATAATAAAAAAGAAATACAGATCACCTCGTGCAAGTGCAATGGATATCCTCTGGGAAGAAAATCGGGATTCTGGCATCTACCTCAAGATCCTGAAACTGACTCGCATCGCCCCATTCCACAAAGGGGGAGGCAAAGCAATCCTCAGGTATTACCAACCCATGGCACGGACGTCGCGCATTAATCAAATCCCTAAGAGAGTCCAAAGATGTAAATCGATAGACTTTATGGAAACTGAATGATCCACATAACGCAGGATAACAGGGTGTTAGGACAAGAAGGTCTTTCCTCTCTCTCAGTTGCTTGACAAGTATGACAAGATGGTAGAGGCGTTGGGAACGAACATGTTGACGTAATATAGACGGTCTTTGCGAAAGCATGCGGAAGATGGATGTGCAACGTCGTAACTGACAGATCACACGTGTTGTAAATCAGGCTGTTTCCATTTGCTTCCTCGGCAAAGAGCTCATGTCCCTAAGAAACTGCACTTGCACCCCTTTTGTTCTTCGTTCTTATATCTGACACTGACGTAAGCACGCGTCACAGTCCCATATCATCCTCCACAGATGATACGATAATAAGTAGGACACTCTTGTCAGTAGAAGACAAGGAGAAACTGTAAAGCCGACATCAACAGTCTTCCCCTTGGCCACCACAGACATGTTTTTGATTAGGATTAAGTTCCACCTCCTCCGGTATGGGGAGAAAGAAAGAAGAAATCGAGAGCAATATAGAATACTAGACGGACACAGTCACTGTCTTATTACGGATGAATAGTGCGAAAAAACACGGAGTAATGACGCCATAATGCTAGACAGCCTTACATTTAGCGAACAAAGCAAAGCAACAATTGCCTCTTCCAGAATGATTGGTGGATGGATCTTGCGGACTTTCAAGACAAAAGAGAACAAAGTGTTGATGGTCTTCAAGCCGCTAATACTCTTTCGCGGACTAAATTGGCGCGATATAAGAACTGAACCACCGGGAAAGACTGGAATCACTGAGGTTGTGCTCTCTGCAGCGCAGACAGGAAAGTTATATCATCATTTACACTTGGTCCCTAATCTACAATGAAGATGATTCCCTGTTGGCTCGACAGGTGTGGGAGACTGCAGAATAATACCCTTAAAATCATACCGCGCGATAAGCACAAAAAGAAACCTAGAATATCCGGGGATCGACTCGGTTGGACATTGCCTGCTGCCATCAGAAACGCTATGGGTTGCACGGTGGAGAAATTTTTTAGGTCCTGGATTTACAGAGTGTACCAGGCCAGTCAGGCTGTGGTGGTTACATGGTCCTGCGGGCCGCCGTTCCCATCAGATTGGTCGACCAACGACCCAGTTCAACAACTTAGGCCCAGCCCGAAGTGTGCGGCTAGAAGACCTCCGAAGTCTACGCCAGGTATACGCCAAACTCTGTATTCCATTATTTGAGATATATATACCGGTTTAAGACAGTTAAGAGAGGTGAGACCTGCTCTGGAATCACATGCAAGAAGGCCAGGACATGTAATTTATACGGAGGTCGATACTGTGCAAATACCCAGTAATTGGCTTTGTGTTCTGCTCATCCCAGTTGCTCAGGCGAACGCTAGTGGCATGGATATGTGGCCACCTTTGTAATGAATGGCACGCCTGCAGTCAACCTCACCATCTCATGGACGGAACCGTCAGCTGATGTTCGTTTACAAGTCAGAGTCTCGTCACCGAACACAGTTTCACTCGTTTCCAATGTTATTCTCATTAGCTTCTGCGAAAGGAACTGATCCCCTTTGGGCATCTGAACCCGGTTCGTTTTAGCTGTATTGGTTTTCTTCCAAGGTTTCCAGTGTTATACACGTGATACGATCGTGTGGTTGGTCTGCTAACCTTTAATTGCAACGCAACAAAATTACAGGGAAGAAGACAAGAGTCGGACCAGCAGCCACATGAGACCCCATGCCTCACCATCCGGTCAACCAACTCCACGTACGCCCTGCTGCCAGCTCTCCAGGACAGCCTTTGACATGTATATACCAGTGCGTTATGTGGTGCCTTTATCTGTACTGCAGCCAGTCAGGATGTCATAACCGGCCAGGCTAGGGAGCCTTCAGTCCACCACTAGGCTAGGAAGCCGTCAGTTTAGCCATTAGGCTAGAAAACCATCAATCTAGCACTAGGCAAGGAAGTCGTCAGTCTGACTCCTTGGCTGCAAGTTGCAAGATGCATCTATTGCAGGCTGCAAGTTGCAAGATGCATCTATGGCAGAGTTAAAATTGTACACCTTAACGGCAATGATGGCGTTGAAGGCTTCCATCACAACCAGTCTTTATGAATTCACCTTCCCGCTCTCTTTTGTCCAGATTATATCCGCTGTGTAAGTCGGTTGTGGATAAAAACAGCTTTTATGATCTTTTACGCTGTTTTATATACATTTCATAATTTTTTCCTTGTTTTTAATTACGGTAGCGAGATCTGGGGCGTCAAAGCTGCGTGCTGCCACAGATTACGTTAACTGCAAAATGTTTTTCGTGATGAGTTTACAAGTCAAGGAGATTATGCTTCTCTTTCCCTCCCTGTCCATCCTCTTCTCTCGCTGTCCAGTAATGCAGTGGCCGGGAAATTCAACTCTATAAAGGGATGGAGATACGAATGGAGGTATGGCAATAGTGTAGCCTTAGGTTAGGTAACTCGGCTCAGTAAGTCATCTGTAATGAAGGTAATTTTGTGGAGATTATCCTTATTATTCTAACGGACCCAACATGGGTATGTAGAAGTTGCATTCTTATGTTACTCTTCTACAGTGTGGTGCATAAAAGAATACCAACGACTTTAAATAGCAACAGACCACTGGGTCCTTTCGAGGCTCCCCCGCCTAAGTGGAAACTGTCAGCAACTAAAATATTAGCTAGGTAAGAGCAGGAGGGCATCCACAGTGTTTCAGAGAGAGAGAGAAGCCCGCAAACATTTTCTGTAACTAAAGGAGGCATAAGTAATGTCAGTCGTATATATCCATTTCCCATCTCCCTGGTAATCTTTCCTTCTCTCTTCTCTGCCTCCAAAACCGGATCAACCAGAGGGTCTCGGGGGATGACGGGATGGGGTGTTGCACCTACAATAATCCAATTCACTTTGAAGAAAACAAATTATTCTCGAAAGAAAATGGACGGCGCTTCCCTCCGCGCACCCTTCCTCAGGCAGGAACGTGTGATAGGACTCCCTCCCCTGCCCTGTCCGTCTTTCATATGACGTCCCTGAGTAGGGACCGTGGGTAGAGACCGTGGGCAGGGGCCTCGTGTGGGAGACCTGGGTAGAGAACGTGGGTAGGGGCCCAAGGGAGAGACCATATGGTGCGAGACCGTGGACAGCAGCAGGGTAGAGACCTTATGAAGGAGCCCAAGGTAGAGACCACGGGGAGGGGCCCCCGGGTAAAGACCATGTGCTTTTGAGCCCTGGGTAGAGACCATGGGGAGGGGCCCCGGCTAAAGACCATGTGCTGGAACCCTGGGTAGAGACCATGGGGAGCGGCCCCGGAGCAGCCAGCCACACCTGAACCTTGTTGAGTGACAGGTGGGCTGTACTCACCATAAGGACTCCTTGCCCTCGCCTGGGCTGCGCCAAGCCCTTAATTTGGTGCAGCCAGGAAAGGGCGGCGGCGGGAGGGGGGGTTGGTCGGAGGTGGTATAGTGCTGCAGCTGGATGTGGATGCTTACCCTCCACTGGTAGTGAAGGTCAGGTGTCTCCCTCGTCTCTATTGATAGCAGTAAATATGTAGTCATTGCATATTAACGTACAGTATATTCCTCCGCACGTATATATATATATATATATATATATATATATATATATATATACTCAGACTATGGTTATACATACGTACAGATATGTATGTGGAGAATACGCAAGGTGGAGTACTCAGGTTAGCGAGGTAAGGATAGGCTGGCAGCGCTGCTGCTGACCCGCCGTCCGCTTCGCTAAACCGCCTGGCCCACCCCACCAAGCTCCCTCTTCCCACCGCACATCCTACTCCCTCTCCACATCCTGTCATCGAAATCATAGAAGCAATGATGAATTACCGTTTTATTTTTCTAAACGTTTACTACAACAGTAAGGCGGAAAAATTACCATGGCGTGGTTGTGTTGTATCGCACTTTGAATATGAGTTGATTTTGTGGAATTTGAAAAGCACTTCATCACAGAAAAAATAAGAAACTTAACACTATTTACACTGAATTTAATATTTTGGCTTCCTTTAAAACCTATCAAATAACTTCAAGCTTTACATAGAATTGTATCTTTTCGGTTCCTTTACAAGATATCGGAAACTTCACACTAAATATATAAATATTTTGGCTTCCTTTAAAGGGTGTCAAAAGAAATCAAACCCGTACTTTCTATAGAAGTAAATAAAAAAAGCTTTCCATCATGTAAGGAGATACCCCTCGCCGGAGTGTCGTTGTTGAGGTGGGTGTTGCACTGTATCTTCTGGGGGAGAACCCCTGCTCACCAGACCGGCCGGGTTCCCTGAACAGCCGCCTGTCAGATATGCAAAATTTTGTCGATATTCCCCGCAGGGACAGAACAACCCTTGTGATAGCCCCATGTTGCGTGTATCTTTTAATCCTGGCAAGGTAGGGGGTTATAGATTAAGGATGGGCGAATGTCGTTGGGCTGGGGGCTAGTAGCCGTGGGGTTTGCTGAGTAACTGGCTTGACACTAATACGTATGGACGGCTTGGCTTGGCTGCCCGTCGAACGCCCACTGCTTTGTTTACTCCCGGGCGCAGGGATACGACTCTCACAGCCTCGACACGTTCCATTTTGTTATGAAGGGTTTTGTTCCTGCGGAGGGGGGCCTGTAGCCCAGCCCACTCTTCCAGAAATGTTTTGTATATCTTGCTGGGGGAGTAGACTATGGGACTCAATCTCCCCAGCAAGAAATATAAGACAGCGTGGCCCTCCGCGTCACCACGGTGTAATAAAACCCCGCGTGTTGAAAATGGAAGGTGTCGAGGTTGTTGAGTGTCGTATTCCTGCGTCGGGGAGTAAACAAGACAATGGCTGTTGCAATTTGTGGCAGCTTTTGGCCGCATCTTGGAGTGTGGCTCTGTGTGACTTGTTGTACCGAGGCTCGTAACGTGGCTCGTCGTAGCGTATTGTGAACGAACAAGTAACTTGCCGTGTATTGTCGCAGAAACAATGGCGCGAGTTATGGTGCTCGTGGTGTAAATCCAGCTGAGTTGTAGAGGCGGTCTTGGTGCATTGTTGCCCGTGACCTCGTGAAGAAGGTCTAAGGTTATACGTTTGTACAGGAAGGCGCCAGACTAATGTCGGAGGGAAAAAATAATGAAGATATAAAGCATTTTCATCAACCCTTTGTGTTACCGTTGTCAACACCCAGCGTACCAGACCGTACAGCGTCCACGCAGCTCTCCTCCTCCAGCAACTGTGGAACTTGCCGTGGCCCGTTTTTAAACCTTCAGCATTTCCCAACTCGGGTGTTGGATGAGTGACATCGAGGCCTGCACGCGGCTGTTGCATGTTGTACAAGACTCTGAACTTCAGATTTAGATAAGGTGTAATGTCGCACTTGTCGTATTGCACGGAGTTTACATGATCATAATTTATCAATGATATGGAATACTTTTCGAGCAAGGTTTTAGTGTTTCTGCAGCTGATTCTTTTCACGTCAACCGTTTTTTGTTTTTCTTTCTAGATTAAGGATTGTTGGTGTAGATGTATATGAACAAGTCAGTTTTCCCGATATTTTAATGGTGGCAACAGTTGCTCGTTACCACACCCCTGTGGTATCTTGTTTGTGAAATGTGACCAAGAGGGTTTGCTGCGTCATACTGCGAGAGAAAAAAATATGATTATCAGTTATCCAGTCACACTGCCAGAACCTAGAGTTCGCCAGAGCCAGATTAGAGGTAAATGAAACCGTCAGTTCAGTGGGAAAGCAAGTTCTTCTCATAGTATTGTGAAGACTAGAAGATACCTTACATCAGAGCCATGTAACTAGACAGTACTAGGCTACACCAAAATATGTACAACAAATAATTACTAAAACCATTTAACTCACGATAACTAAACCATACAGGCAAGAAATATGAGCAAAAATGTGACTATACCATTTTCTTAAAGTTAAGCACAATATAATCTTCTTCAGCACTTAACAAATGAGACTTCTACCACACCCACGCCACCATAACCAGAGAATCCTGGCCTACTTCGTTGTCGGGCCTCACAAATATGGCGGGGGACATGCCGGCCCGTATATGGATGGCAACTGACGGCTGGATATCCATTTTGTTTACCAGTTTGGCTCAGGAGGGGCGTGAACGCTTGGAAGCTGGAGGAATTCTCACACCTCTTGCGGCTTGGCATAAGGGCTCGGGTCCCTTGCCGGTATAGGACCATAACAAATATATATTTTCAGATACCAGTGTATAGTCGGGGACATTGTTTGGTCAGGGAGACAGATAGTTGGTCTCGGTTTATGGTGGTGCAGGTGTGAATAGCCTGAGACGTATGACTGCTGGAGACACCTGCACGTCCCTCTGGCCGATAAAGTAACTTGTTCATGACACCAGTGATTAACCCCTCGAACATGACGGTACCATCTTGGAACATCGAAGTTATGAACGTCGAACAAGACTGTACGATCCTCTAACATGACGGTGCAAACCCCTACCATCTGGTTCCGGCATCACGACCTTTTGGGTATGATGGCCGCTAAGGTTTTCGACCCGGCGGGCGTAATTAGATCCAGACCAGCGTATCCAACTTAACCGTCGTGCTCGAGGAGTCGTATCGTCGTGCTCAATGGTTCGTAACGTCGTGCTTAAGAGACGGAGGAAGAGGAGGTGATGCATTGCTGAGCGGGTTTGGTTTAGTATCTGTTGTGGCCTGATGTTGGGTAGTGGGAAAATTTTGGGGAAGTCTTAAGGACGTTTTTTACCGTCTGGCGACGCCTGGCAATACGTTGTGACCTGTTGCCGTCTACAGGAGGCGCGAACCAAAATATATTGGTGCTCTTCCATTTGTGCTAATGATTTCGCCTAAATTGGAAGGATTATTACAGTTTCTCCCTCACTTGCTGTTACTTGTGGATGAAGCCTTTTGTGTCATCTAAAAGTTTAAGAAGATTTAAAAACTTTTCAGCTCGGGACAAAATATTATTTCCTGTAATTTTTCACGGTGTGAAAAGCCGCTTTGCCTCTAAAATAATTTCTACTGTGCTTAGGAAAATAGAATTACGTGCCACAGGATCGAACGGAAAAGTTCCTCAAGACCATTCGGAGGAGGCTGAGTTAAGGCAGTCATATACTTCTAAGAAGTTAGGCTAAAGGCTTCTATTTTGTTGGGAAGAAATTGAAAAGGCCCTAAATACTTTTGTTGGCGGGAATGAGCAGAAAGGCTATTAGTTTTAGCTGGAGCAAACTGAAGGAGATTACCTTAAGGCGGGTACGAGGTGGAAGGCTATCGGTTTGGAAGGAAACATGGTGAAAGGTTGCAAACTTTACCGGGAACGAGCACAAAAGCAGATAGCTTTGGCGGATATGTTGTGGAAGGCTGCAGTGTTGGCAGGAACAAGCTTAAAGGTTATTACATTTGGCGGGAGCAGTCTTTTAGGCTATTAGATTTGGCGGGAACAAGTTTATAGCCTATTTAGTTCTGACGGGTACGCGCTGAAAGCATAAGGCTTGCTAGTGCGGTTCATGGCGACCCTTAGGGAAATGCTCAGGGCCCCCACAAAACAGATATTAAATATTCCACTACCATTTGAAGATTGCGGGATATGTCATCATATCTGGTGTGTCTCATTGACATAGTGTCTTCTTTATCCTGATTACGATTGGTTGCTTATGACGTTGATCGCTTGTATGGTATACATCCTCTTTCGACCCCCTTCCGTATGAGTTACACCAGCATAGGAGGAGGAAACTACGAAGTAATAGCCAGCGGAAAAATAAAGACTCATTTTGCTATTTAAATGGGCCATAGGTCGGTATATGGGACCTCCTCTGTATCGATTGGTCCCTCCTTACAAGAAAGTTTAAATACCCTCCCACCCCTTTCCCCGTGGAAAGACCCATAGTTTTCCCGGGAACGAGCAGTAAAGCCATTCGTTTTGACGGGAACTGAAGTACAATAAGACCGTTGAATGGCGAGAAGTTAAGGTAATATGCCAGTAGATGTAACGGAAAGTTAGTGTGAAAAGGCCGGTCGGTTTAGGGCAAAGATGATGTCCTTAGGATGGCGGGAAACGAAACAAAGTCACGTCATGTTTATTGCGAAATCAAATAAAGAAATTGGTATATTGACAGAGAAGACCAACGACGTATATTGAAGGAAGACCTGAAAAGATGGCGTCTTGTGTTGAGCTTCGAACCAGAATTACTCTTCTCTGTCGACTTATAACCGCGAGATATGACGTTAGGGTTAGATAACATACAACTGGCGTGAGGACGGTAATAAGGCTTGCGCTCTCTTCTAACACGTACCATTATTTGTTCTACCCATTGCGCCATCTTGGCTGGCAGAGGGATGATGCTGTACCCCTGGTGGGAGCGTTACAGACCGCTGTACCACGATGTTTACTTGGCTTCTTGAGCACAACGCTACGACCCTTGGGTATGCAGGCCTGGTCTTTGACGTGGGTTCAGGTCACAGGCCAGGACTACGTACAATTAAGGGTCGTAGCGACGTTCTCTGGGGGTCCTGTGGTCGTGGATCACAGGCTAACTAAAGGCAAGAGCCAACATGCAAGATAGAGTCCTCGGGCGCCCTCAGTTGGGTGCTCGGTGCTGTCACAATGTCTTGCCGGCTTTCAAGAGGTGGGCTGAGTGACCTTCTATCCTGGCACTAACACCAGAGCGGCCCAGCAGCTTCCTTTGCCTCACTTCCCAACCCTCCCTCCACAGATTCAGTGTGTGTGTGTGTGTGTGTGTGTGTGTGTGTGTGTGTGTGTGTGTGCAGGTAACTCTGCTTGTGGCAAATACGACGTGTATTGCTTTTATTAAGAAGGATATATTAAAGTTGTGGTTATAAGTCTCTCACAACCGGGTACCTCCCTCCCTCCTGCTAACCACAACAAGCGTCCCTGTTCCCCCCGTCCATTGGCGGAGCTGCCGGAAGCAGGGTGTGGTGGGTGGTACAGGCGAGTTACACTCCCTCATCAATATTCAGAGCAATGCCACAGCCGCCCTTCTCCCTTGCCTTCGCGACTCCACTCCGTTAGTGTGACAGCGGATAACGGGGCTCGATGACGCTCCCTCTTCCCCCTTGTAATGTGACAGCTCTCCTTAACGTAGATTGGTGTGAAGTTCCTCCACAAGGGGAAAGGATAAATTACTTATCCTGCTCTTATCCGTCTGTCAGTACTTCGGCAATGTAGCTCAGATATGAATAGAAATTACTTGATCATTGGCTCATCCTCCCCAATACATTTGCTTCCTTTTCTGAAGGTGTATCAGAATTACGCGCCACACAGTAACAAGAGCCGGGCCTCTCTCACCCTCTATACCCTGCACACCTGTACTGTTTTTGAAAGACTACCAAGGCTTTGTGTAATGGGGGCTCCACGGGAGTTTCATCATTGCTACTGTGCCCACTGTATGCTCTGTACCTGCCTCCGCTTATCCCCAAGCCCATGTACCAGTCCTCCCAGGATGTCGTGAAAATGCTTTGTCTGTGTACATTTGGGCAAATAATAAGCTTTCGACATTAACATGATTTTATTTGGGGCTCGCGATTGGGACAACACTGGCTCGGGGAGTAGACATGTGTCCTGAACGTATAGAGGAAGAAATAAGTTTAATGAAGGAACGTTTGGGTATGTGTTCGGGAACACACGGGCTTGCATGGGAGAACATAGGATTTGAATGTGGACACAAGGGGTTTGCATGGTTATACGGGAACACGTTGGATATATATATATAGAAACATATGGGTTTATATGAGGCGCACGGAGTGTAATCCGGACCACACGGGGCTTATAAGGAAGCACACGGGGTGTAATCCGGACCACACGGGGCTTATAAGGAAGCACACGGGGTGTAATCCAGACCACACGGGAATTATATGGAAGCACACGGGGTGTAATCCGGACCACACGGGGCTTATATGGAAGCACACGCAGTGTCATCCGGACCACACGCGGTTTATGGTGAAGTTTACGTCGTTTATCCGGTACAGTATGACAGTGATCGCGGTGTTTGCCCGCCAGATGGTGCGTCACGGGCCGCACAGAACACCACTTGGGCCAGCCCGAGTATATAGGGTTATACAAACACACGTGAGCACACACAGGCTCCCTACGAAAGGTAAACAAGCGTGGTAGGTGGCTGAGGTCACCATGCTGGACCCCGGGGGTGCGTCTGGGTGACCTTGTTTGACCTCGAGCAGCTCTGTAACTGCACATGCAGTCATAAACTGACTTGGGTGAGATTACGAAGCGCAATAGAATTTTATTATTCCTCACGTTTGCTACATTTCAAGTGAAAATAT
>JAYMFT010092938.1:0-13969 GCA_038088735.1 Panulirus argus | reverse complement strand
GATAGGTAGAAATTGGGTCTTGGAGGCATTAAACTTAACTAGATTTTGTGTACCCCACTGAGATATCCTGTCCAAGTTTGAGTTTCAATATTCATTTTTCGTGTCTCAAGTGGTCAGGATGGGCTATCAATACCTCTTTCACATAAGGCTATTGATTCCAGCAAACTGTCAAAGCCTATCGGACGTAAGGCTCAGTTTTGATTAGCTGCTTTTTTGAAGGGAGCTCTATAGAGAGGTCGGATGACGACGCGTTGGTAAGATCCTAATGACATGTGTGTCCTGGGGAATATCATCTTCATTAACCTGAACAAACGTCCCCGGGAGACGGAAGACAGCATTAGCCAGTGAGTGAAGGAAGTGATATTATTGGAGAGGATCTACAAGCTCGAATACGAACCCTTGGACCACACAAAAAGTTGCACACGGAGCTGACAGACACCAGTCAGCCAGCCAGAACCTGGGATAGGTAGGTGGCTCACAGCAACCCAGAAAAGACTTTTACAGCACCACAGACAAAAGCTTCACAGAACCACAGACAAGACGTTTACAGCACTACAGAGAAGAGGTTCACAGCACTACAGACAAGGGGTTCAAAAAAACATTGAAATAAATGTTAACGGCACAACAAACAAGTGGTTGACAGCTTACGGCTTCACAGCCAAGAGCTTCACTACACTGCGCCTTAACCTCTCAACTTCCCAACAACATACAACTCTGCAGATAACGCCGCCAGAGATAACCTCATAACCTCAGAGATAAAGTTTACAGACAACTTTAAAACCCTACAAGCTCAAAACTCTACAAACTACATTACCACAGACAACCTCATATTCCCACTGACAGCACTACCAGAGACAACTATAAAACCCCACTGGCAACACAACAACAGACAACCTCATAACCCCCAAATAACCTCAAAGCCACACATAAAACACTACACAGACAACTTCACAAACCCACAGACATCACTACTATGAACAACCACACAACCCCGCAGACGACACTACCACAGACAACCTCGCCATCCCACAAATTACACCACTTCGGAAAATCTAACAGCCCCCGACAGACAACACGGTCACACATAGCCACACTGCCAGAGGTAACACTACCACAGACCTCATATTCCCACAGACAACACCGTCACAGGCTAAAAAGCACCACCTTTGTACAAAGCTGCACTTACCAGGCAACTCCCGACAACGCTAAGCAAGCTCCCAACCCACATACGGGAACCTCTCAACCCCCAACACCTATTTGTCGTGACATCTACACCTACAAAATCCCAACGACAAATCACAGGCAGTACGATCCACTGAGCAGGGTTGGTCCAGGGGAAACACCGATACTAGTCTCTTGCCAACGGGAAGGCAGGTCTTTCTTGCCTGCCCACGCAACGGACCTCCTGAATCGGTCCTGGGAAGCCGACCCTGCGCCTGAGCCTCCTTTCCCTGTCGTAAACACAGGGTGAAGAGGGTTGCGAAGAGGGTTGTGATGAGGGTTGTAATATGGGTTAAAAGGACTGTGATGAGGGTTAAGAGGGGGAGGAGGAACCTCACAGAAACCACTCGGGTGATTTTTTAACTTTCGTTTGACTACCGTTATGACTACCGTTATGAACAATGCTTGCTTGCATCTCCTGAATTTTATCGGATCCTCTTAAATGAATTATTGAATTCACCTGGGAATATAATGTCTGCTTGAAGTTGATACAGTTGAGGCCTAGTCTACTCGACAGAGAGAGAGAGAGGTTGACTTCCTTTACGGTCGAGCGTTGGTACGCCCCTGGTGTATGTTTGTGAGTGTATGTATGTGTGTGTGTGGTTTTGGTGGGAGGGAGGAATGGGGGGGGGGGAGAACGGGCAAGACCCATCTCTCCGATATGAGATAAGGAATCCTTAACTGGATATTGTAATCCCAGGACGAACACGCCTGTTGCAGTAAAGGGCCCGGCCAGCGAGACTTACAACTTGTGAAGAGTTGAACAACAACCGATGTTGTGATTGTTGTTATGAGATGCATGATGACACCAGCAGGTACTGAATGGTACTGTGGAGTCACTGAAATATCATGGTGACAACCAGCACCTCTACCACCATTACCAGTATACCTACTAGCACCACAACATACCTACCAGCACTACTAACATTTCTACCAGCACCACTAATATACCTACCGGCACTACTAACATACCTACCAGCACCACTAACATACCTATCAGCACCACTAACATGCCTACCAGCACCACTATTATACCTACCAATATTACCAGCATACCTACCAACACCATTAACATACCAACTAGCACCACTAACATACCTACCAGCATTACCAGCATACCTACAAAACAACGCTAACATACCTACCAGAACCACTAACATGCCTACCAACACTATTAACACACCTACCAGCATCACTAACATGCGTGTCAGAATTACTAACATACCTACCAGCACCACTGACATACTCACCAGTACCACTAACATACCTACCAACAACTACTAACGCACCTACGAGCACTATCAATACATTTACCATCGCTACTGACGTATCTACAAGCACCATCAGCATATCTAGTAGCACTACCAACAAAATTCAACCAGAACCATTAGCATATCTTGTAGCATTACCAGCAATTCTAGCAGCAGCAGCAGCATATCTACAAACACTACCAACACATCTTCAAACATCATTACATCTACCATCCCTACCAACACATATACCATCACCATGAACCATTATCAAAATGTCTATCAGCACAAACAACATATCTACGGCACCACCAACATATCTACCTGCACCATCAACATATTCATCGGCCACACCAACATATCTACTAGCACCATCAACATATCTACGGCACCACCAACATATCTACCTGCACCATCAGCATATCTATCGGCCATACCAACATATCTATCAGCACCATCAACATATCAAAGGGCAACATCAACATATCTACCTGAGCCACCAACATATTTACCAGCACCTTCAACATATCTAACGGCACCATCAACATATCTACCGGTACCACCAACATATCTACAGGCAAAACCAACATATCTACCGGCACAATCAACAAATCTACCGGCACCTCTAACATATCTCCCGGCACCACCAACATATCTACTTATACCATCAACACATCTACCGGCCCCACCAGCAAACTACCAACATCACCAACATACCTACCAGTACTACCAACAAAACTACCAGTATCACCAACATATCTACCGGTACTATTAACATATCTGCCAGTACCACCAACATAGCTACCAGTACCACTAACATATCTACCGATACTATTAACATATCTACCAGTACCTCCAACATATCTACCAGCACTATAAACATATGTACTGGCACCATCAGCATATCTACCGGCACCATCAACATATCTACTGGCAACACAAACATATCTACCGGCAACATTAACATATCTACCAGCACTTAAAACATATCTGCTGGTGCTACCATGTCTACCACTTCTCTCATAAATGACAACGGACCTACCAAAACTACCAACACACCTACTAGCACTAACAAAATAACTATCAGTACCACCAACACAGTCACTATGATTATGAGCAAGTCAGTCAGGTCTTTCGACACAGCTACCAAAACTATCAGCACATCTACCAGTACAAATGACATAATTACCAGCACTACCCCCAAATCTACCCGCACTACCTGCACATCTACCAGCATTACCAACATATCTAACAAAAAATCGAACATGACTAACAGCACTACCAAAATATCTACCGGCACTTCCAACACTTTCATCAGCATTCCAAATGCATCCACCAGTATCATCCACACACCTGCCACCACTGCTGAGACATCTTCCATCATTCCCAGCCCATCTACCAGCACTTTGCAGAGATTAATCAGTACTGCCAACATCCCTAACAACACTACAAACATCTCTACTAGAGATACAAACTCGTATACCTGCTCTATAACCAGACCTACCAGCACTACCAGTACTAAGACTTCACCTATCAGCAATACCGGTGCTAATACTTCAACTACCAAAGCTGCCAGTACAAATACTTCACCTTCTAGCACTACGGGTACCAATACTTCACCTACCAACGCTACCTGTGCTAATACTTCACCTACCAGAACTACCGGTACAAATACTTCATATACCAGCACTACCAGTACAAATACTCCACCTACCAGCACTAATAGTACAAATACTTTATCTACCAGCACAACCAGTACAATTACTTCACCTACCAGCACTACCGGTAGAAATATTTCACCTACCAGCACTACCCGTACAAATACGTCACCTACCAGCACTACCAATACAAATACTTCACCTACCAGCACTACCAATACAAATACTTCCCCTACCAACGCTACCTGTACTAATACTTCACCTACCAGAATTATCTGTACTAATACTTCAACTACCAGCACTACCAGCACCATACTTCACCTACCAGCGCTACCAGTACAAATGCTTCACCTACCAGCACTACCAGTACAAATGCTTCACCTGCCAGCACTACCAGAACAAATGCTTCAGCTACCAGCACTACCAGAACAAATACTTCACCCACCAGCACTAACGATACTAACACTTCAATTACCAGCACTACCGGTACCAAGAATTCGCCTACCAGCACTACCAGTACAAATAATTCATCTACCAGCACTACCGGTACTAATACTTCACCTACCAGCATTACCAGTACCAATACTTCACCGACCAGTCCATCCAGTACAAATACTTCACCTACCAGCAATACCGGTACTAATACTTCGACTACCAACACTACCATTAAAAATACTTCACTTACCAGCACTACGGGTACCAATACTTCACTTACCAGCACTACCGGTACAAATAGTTCAACTACCAGCACTACCAGCACAAGCACTTCACCTACCAGCACTACCAGCACAAGCACTTCACCTACCATCACTACCGTTATAAATACTTCACCTACCAGAACTACCAATACAAATACTTCATCTAACGGTACTACTAGTACTAAAACTTCACATACCAGCACTACCAGTACTAATACTTCACCTACCAGCACTACCGGTACAAATACTTCACCTACTAGCACTACCAATACTAATACTTCAACTACTAGTATTACCAGTACTAAAACTTCACCTACCAGCACTCCCAGTACAAACACTTCACCTACCAGCACTACCGTTACAAATTCTTCACCTACCAGCACTACCAGAACAAATACTTCACCTCCAAGTACTACTAGTACTAATACTTCACCTACCAGCACTACCAGAACAAATACTTCACCTACCAGTACTTCCAGTACAAATACTTCACCTACCAGCACTACCCGTGCAAATACTTCATCTACCAGCACTACCGGTACTAATACTTCACCTACCAGCACTACCAGCACCAATACTTCACCGACCAGTACATTCAGTACAAATATTTCACCTACCAGCAATACCGGTACTAATACTTCACCTACCAGTACTACTAGTACTAATACTTCACCTACCAGCACTACTAGCACCAATACTTCACCGACCAGTATATCCAGTACTAATACTTCACCTACCAGCACTACCGGTACAAATACTTCACCTACCAGCACTACCAGTACTAATATTTCAACTACCAGTACTTCCAGTACTAAAACTTCACCTACCAGCACTACCAGTACAAACACTTCACCTACTAGCACTACCGTTACAAATACTTCACCTACCAGCACTACCAAAACAAATGCTTCACCTACCAGCACTACCTGTACTAATACTTCACCTACCAGCACTACCAGAACAAATGCTTCACCTACCAGCGTTACCAGTACAAACACTTCACCTACCAGCACTACCGTTGCAAATACTTCACCTACCAGCACTACCTGTACTAATACTTCACCTACTAGCATTACCGGTACTAATACTTCACCTACCAGCACTAACAGTACCAGTGCTTCTCCTACCAGCACTGCCGGTACTAACACTTCAATTACCATCACTACCGGTACTAATAATTCATCTACCAACACTAAAGGTACTAATACTTCACCTACCAGCTTTACCGGTATTAATCTTCACCTACCAGCACTACCAGCACCAATACTTCACCGACCAGCAATAATGGCAAAAATACTTCACCAATCAGTAATGCCAATACTGATACTTCACCTACCCGTAATACCAGTACAAATACTTCACCTACCAGCACTACCGGTACTAATACTTCACGTACCAGCACTACCAGGACTAACACGCCACTTACCAGCACTACCAATACTAATACTTCACCTACCAGCACTACCGGTACTAATAATCCATCTACCAGCACTACCAGCAATAACACTTCACTTATCAGTAATACCATTACTAATGCTTCACCTACTAGCACTAAAATATAAGTACTTCACCTACCAGCACTACTAGTACAAATACTCCACCTACCAGCACTACCAGTACTAATACTTCACCTACCAGTACTATCAGTACAAACAGTTCACCTACCAACACTACCAGTACTAATACTTCACCTACTTGTACCACCAGTGCACATACTTCACCTAAGAGTACTACCAGTACTAATACTTCACCAACATGCACAACTAGGACAAATACTTCACCTACCAGCATTACCGGTACCAATACTTCATCTACCAGCACTACCAGTACAAATACATCACTTACCGGCACTACCGTACTAATACTTAACCTACCAGTGCTACCAGTATTAATACTTCACGTACCAGTACTGCCAATCCAAATAATTCATCCACCAACACTACCAGTACAAACACTTTACCTATCAGCACTACAGGACTAATACTTCATCTACCTGCACTGCCAGTATAAATACTTCGCCTACCAGCACTACCACTACTAATGCTTCACCTACCAGCGCTACCAGTACAAATACTTCACCTACCAGCACTACCGGTACTAATACCTCACCTACCAGCACTACCGGTGCTAATATATCACCTACCAGCATTACCAGTACAAATACTTCACCTACCAGCACTACCAGTACAAATACTTCACCTACCAGCACTACCGGTACTAATACTTCACGTACCAGCACTACCAGTACTAATACTATAACTACCAGTACTAATACTTCACCTATCAGCACTACCGTACTAATACTTCACCTACCAGCAATCCCGGTACTAATACTTCAATTACCAGCACTACCAGTACTAATACTTTAACTTCCAGTACTAATACTTCACCTACCAGCACTACCAGTACAAATACTTCAACTACTAGCGCTACCAATACTAATACTTCACTTACCAGCACTACTAGTACAAATACTTCACCTGCCAGAACTACTTGTACTAATACTTCACCTACCAGCACTACCGGTGCCAATATTTTACCCATCAGCACTACCACTACTAGTACTTCAACTACCAACACTACTGGTAATAATACTTCACCTACCAGTACTACCGGTACTAATACTTCACCTACCAGCACTACCTGTACAAACACTTCAACAACCAGCATTACTGGTACCAATACTTCACCTACCAGCACTACTAGTACAAATACTTCACCTTCCAGTACTACCAGTACTAATACTTCACCTACCAGCACTATCAGTACTAGTACTTCAACTACCAGTACAACTACTTCACCTACGAGTACTACCGGTAGTAATACATCACCAACCAGCACTCTCAGTACTAATATTTCACCTACCAGCACTAGCAGTACTAGTATTTCACCTACCAGCGCTACCAGTACTAATGCTTCAACTACCAGTACTAATACTTCACCTACCAGCACTACCGGTACTAATACTTCACCAATCAGCACTATCAGTACTAATATTTCACCTACCAGCACTATCAATACTAGTACTTCACCTACCAGCACTACCGGTACTAATACTTCACTTACCAGCACTACCAGTGCTAATGCTTCAATTACCAACATTACCGGTACCAATACCTCACCTACCAGCACTGCTAGTATAATTACTTCACCTTCCAGTACTACCAGTACAAATACTTCACCTACCAGCACTACTTGTACTTATATTTCAACTACCAGCACTACCAGTACAAACACTTCATCTACCAGCACTACCAGTACAAATACTTCACCTACCAGTACTACCAGTGCTAATACTTCACTTACCAGCACTATCAGTACTAATACTTCACCTACCAACACTACTAGTTCAAATACTTCACTTACCAGCACTTCCGGTACTGATACTTCACCAACCAGCACTATCAGTACTAATACTTCACCTACCAGCACTAATAGTACTAGTACTTCACCTACCAGCACTACCAGTACTAATTCCTCACATACCAGAACTACTAGTAAAATTTTTCCCCTACCAGCACTACTGGTACTAACATTTTACCTACCAGTACTACTAGTACTAATTCTTCAAATACCAGAACTACTAGTTAAAATACTTCACCTACCAGCACTACCAGCACTAATACTTCACCTGCTAGTACTACCAATACTAATATTTCAACCACCAGCACTACTAGTACAAATACTTCACCTAACAGCACTACAGGTACTAATATTTCACCTAATAGTACTACCAGTACAAATACTTCACCTACGAGCACTTCTGGTACTAATACTTCACCTACCAGCAGTATCACCTCATCTACCTTGACTACCATCACACCTTTCAGCACTACCAGTACTAATACTTCACCTACCAGAACTACTAACACACCTAATACAACTTCCGCCTAACGCACCAGCACTACCGGTACTAATACTCCACCCATCAGCACTAATAACACACCTACTAGCGTTATCACCTGACCTACCAGCACTACCAACACACCCACCAATACTATCTATTTTTGTGGGGTTGGCTGTGGGGAGGGGTAGCCTCTAGTGGTGTTCGAATAATCCTACCACCAATACTAACACATCTACTAGCACTACCATCTGACCTACCAGTATCACTACCTACCACCACAACTAACACAATTAAATTCGGTGACTTCAACATAAAAAAATCACATACCAGCATTACCACCTACCAGCCCCATTAACACACCTGCTAGCACTACCGCTTTCACCTACCACCATTATAACCTACGAGCACTACTAACACAACTATTGGCACTTCCACCTCATATACCAGCACTACTAACACACCTACTAGCACTAGCATCTCACTTAACGAGCATTACAGTCTCATCTGCTAGCACTACCGTCTCACCTACCAACACTACCAACTTACCTAGCAGCACTACCACCTCACCTACCAAGCACTACCATCTTATCTACCATCATTACCACCTCACACACCTGTACTGCTACCTCACCTATCAGTACTACAACCTCACCTACCAGCACTACCACCTCATCTACCAGCACTGCCACCTCACTTACCATCACTACTACCTTACCTACCAGCACTGCTACCTCACATACCAGTACTACATCGTCATCTCCCAGCACTACCACCTCACCAACTAGCACTACTACCTAACCTACCAGTATTGCTACCTCACCTACCAGTACTACAACCTCACCTACAGACACTACTACCTCACCTACTAGCACCACCACCTTCCTACCAGCACTACCATCTCATCTGCCAGCGCTACCACCTCACCTACAGGCACAACATGATAACACTACCACCTCACTTACCAGCACTACTACCTCACCTAACAGCACTGCTACCTCACCCACCAGTACTACAACCTCGCCAACCAGCACTACTACCTCACCTACCAGCACTACTACCTCACCTACCAGCACTATCACCTCACTTACCAGCACTACCACCTCACATACAGGCACTATACCTCACCTACCAGCATTACTACCTCTCCTACCAGCACTACCACCTCATCTACCAGCACTACCACCCCACTTACCAAAACTACACCCACACCTAATAGCACTGCTACCTCACCTACCAGCACTACCACCTCACTTACCAGCACTACTACCTCACCTACAGGCACTACTATATCACCTACCAGCACTACCACCTCATCTGCCAGCACTGCCACCTCAACTACCAGTACTACCACCTCACTTACCAGCACTACCACCTCACTTACCAGCACTACTACCTCACCCACCAGCACTGCTACCTCACATACCAGCACTGGTACTCACCTACCAGCACTACCATCTTACCTAATAGCACTACCACCTCACCTACCAGCATTACCATTTCACTTACCACCATTACCACCTCACCTACTAGCACTATCACCTCATTTTCCAGCACTAGTGCTTTACCTAACGGCACTACCATCTCACTTACCAGCACTACCATCTCACCTACAGACACTATTACTTCACCTACCAGCACTACCATCTCACCTGCCATCACCACTTCCTCACCTATCAGCACTACCACCGCACTTCCTTGCGCTACTTCCTCACCTACCAGCACTACCACCTCACTTACCAGCACTACCACCTCACCTACCAGCACTACCATCTTACCTATCAGCATTACCATCTCACCTACCAGCACTACAACCTCACTTACCAGCACTACCGTCTCACCTACAGGCACTACTACTTCACCTACCAGCACTACCACCTCACCTGCCAACACTACCACCTTACCTATCAGCACTACCTCCTCACTTACCAGCACTACTACATCTCCTACCAGCACTGGTACCTCACCTACCAGTACTACAACCTCACCTAACAGCACTACCAACTTACCTACTAGCACCACCACCTCATGTATCAGCACTTCTACCTCACCTACCAGTACTGCTGCCTCACCTACCAGTACTACAACCTCACCTACTAGCACTACCACGTCACCTACCAGCATTACCATCTTATCTACCAGCACTAACACGTCACCTACCAGCATCACCATCTCATCTACCAGCACTACCACCTCACTTACCAGCATAACCACCTCACCTTCTAGCACTTCCACCTCACTTACCAGCACTACAACCTCATCTACCAGCACTACTACCTCACCTACAGGCACTAATACCTCACCTAACAGCACTACCACCTCCCCTACCAGCACTATCAACTCACCTACGGTCACTATTGCCTCACCTACCAGCACAACCATTCCACCTACCAGCACTAACACCACCTTCCGTCTCAGGACTCTCAGGACTCATCCTGACCGTAGACTTCTCTGTAGGCAGAGCTACCAACATTTCTACATGACGAGGTGAGTCTCATCTCAGATCAGATTGATGGTTGGGTGCGACTGTGTATTCCTGGAGTGGCAGAAAACCTTTTGACACTGAAGCCAATCAATGGCAGATCAAGAAGCTAGAGCCACAGATAGTCTACAAGGAGCAGACTCCTTCCTTCGATAGAGGGCGACTGTAAGAAGCAAAGGGCGCAGGTTCGAGGAATTTTTTGAAATACTTTGGGGTCACCAGCGGCGTGCTGCAGGGACAGTTGTGAGACCTGTCCCTCTTCTTGGTATGTGTAAATGGCTTAACTCCTCGTACAATAACTACCTGCAACCATTACAGTTACTAGCACTGCCTACACATCGACCAGGAATACCAACTAGTACTGCCAACACAACCATCAGCACTACCATAACAACTATCAGAAATACCACCAACACTTCTGTCAGGACTGCCAGAACAACTATCAGAACTACCACACAATTACCAGCACTACCACCGGCTCAGAAACCAAGGAGGGCTTATTAGAGACGGCTGACTAGGTTCTGACCAGCTCAATCTTGACCTTTGGTGATTAAGTCATGGTGGACCCTTATAAAGCTATGACCTGGTCTCCCCATTCGTTCAGCTACATCCTCTCTTACTCTCCCCAACGCTATCTCTAACCCCCCCCCCCTCCTCTTCCTTTACAAACTATCTCCTATCTTTTCCTTTTCTGCATTACCTCCTCTTTCAGTCTCTCCAACATCCCCTCCTTACTTACCCCAACACCTTCTCCTCCCTCATCTTCTCCAACTCTCTCTCCATCTCTTTCTCCAACACTGCCTCCTCCCTCCTTCCCTCACACACTTCCACCATCGTCTCCTAAACTCTTTCCTCCCTTACCCATTTATCTTCTTCCGGGACCCCAGCGAGAGTCGAGTCAGTAATACATTAGACCTAGTGATGCCCACAAACAGACCTACTTAGCACTTGTTAGGTCAATTAACAGCTAGTAAACAACGGTCACAATAGTATACAATTCACTGTGATCTATCGTGTATTGTGATGGTGCACAACTCTAGTTAAGCAGACTTCGATAAACTGCGCCATGAATAGGTCACGAAATCCGGATCGGAGCGGAGCCTCTGACGTGGACACATTTGAAAAGATGTGAGGAAACTTCAAGAATATGATACTTCCCCATGAGAGGATCGGTATCTCTGAAGAGGCGTTAGGGAGAAGCCAGCTTGGATGACTGAATAAATCATTTTTGTATAGGGTTTCTAACCCAATCCAGCTGTTCAGATCTCTCATATATGTCAGGAAATTAAGATTTAAAAGCACAGATAAGGTTGGTCAAATGTTCCACAATAACTGGTTTCAGTTTCTCTTTCATCAGTGTTACTGCAAAGATATGCATTTGACAGACGAAAACGAGTAAAATCTCCCCCTGAGCATATCTCCTTCCACAACTCTATTTTCTTTTGAAAACCACTAACTTTATCCTATAAGTTGAGGATGTTTGTATAATTGCTCTGCAGAAACATATTTGATTTATTCAGTTTGCTAAACATATGTGCAAGATATGCCAGTTGTGCAAGCCATGTAGTGTTTTCAAAAATGCAGCAAAAGAAAATCCATGTTTTGATAAAAAGTAGCCTACCTCATCTCTCAACTCGAACAACCTGGCGAGTACCCTCCCTCTCGACAGCCAGCGCACTTCTGTGTGCATTAATAGCTCTGTGTAATCAGATCCTATGCTTTCGCACAGTCCATGAAACAGGCGATCATTAAGTGGCCTTGACTTTATATAGTTGATTACTTTAACGCCATCATCCAATATCCCATTCAACTCTGAACTCATTTCTCTTTCTTGGATGCTAATGATTCTCTGTGAATGATGCAATGAGTCCACTCCTCATCAGGATTTTCTTTCTTAATCCATGCAACGAGTCCCTTCACTTTTTCGGTCATAGATGTAGCAACGTCTGTACATACGCTTATGCAAGATTCCCAACTAAGCCCTTGTTCAAAGAATGGCTTCCCCGTTGTGCGTTCTTCTAATTTTTGCAAAAAAGCACATGTTCATTCATATCATCTCCATCAATATATCTCACAAATGAGGCAAGTTGAGTTTGTCCACTGACGTCAGTCGATTCGTCAAGTTGAAGTAAAAGAGACTGGCTTGTTTTCAGCTTATTCACAACTTGATCAATAACATCTGCACTCATTTCATTTAACCTTCGAGAAACAGTTGGATGTGCCAAAGGATCAGCCTTTAGTTGGTCAGCTGCCTTTTTATCTAGCATTTCTTCAGCCATCACAAATGCAGCTGGCAATATCAGTTCTTCAGCTGCATTAAATGGATTTTTAGCTTCAGCAACTAATAAAGATACAGCTAAGGATGCTTCCAGAACTTTGTTTGATGTTGTGGAGCCTTTCTTAATTGTTGTGTGGGAACACTAGAATCAAAAAGTTTTCTTTACAAAAACTCCGCCAGTTTGCCAACATGACACTAATGTTTTGTGTTCAGGTGACGTTGGAGGTGAGCTGGTTTCATACTACTCTTGGCCAACTTCTCCCCACAAGAGAAGCACAAAGCTTCCGGAGGATCAGAATTTGCAGAAGTAAATCCAAAAAGTGCATAATCTTTCTTGTATTGCCAATATTTATTTAGGTCTGTTTTCATTTTTCTTCATAGCTCCTTGATTTCCTTCACTTGCATTGCTGCCGCGGTTACTACAGCTATCACGTTTTAACCATCTCTCCATATTTCTTGCAGTTAAAGAAATAACTGTGTCTGTAAGCTTACATGTGAATTTGAAAAAGAGATGTTCACACTTTCACTCCTAAGACGA
>JAYMFT010092927.1:0-12500 GCA_038088735.1 Panulirus argus | reverse complement strand
GTACCGTCGTGCTCAAGCATTGTACTATCCTGCTCAAGCATTGCACCATCGTGCTCAAACACTGAATCATCGTGCTCAAGCATTGTACTATCGCGCTCAAGCATTGTACTATCGTGCTCAAGCATTGTACCATCGTGCTCAAGCACTGCACCATCGTGCTCAAGCACTGAACGAATTGTGCTCATGCACTGTACCATCGCGCTCAAGCATTGTACCATCGTGCTCAAGTATTGCATCATCGTGCTTAAGCATTGTACCATCGTGCTCAAGCATTGTGCCATCGTGCTCAAGCATTGTACCATCGTTCTAAAGCATTGTACCATCGTATTCAAGCATTGTATCATCGTGCTTAAGCATCTTACCATCGTGCTCAAGCACTGCACCATCGTGCTCAAGCACTAAACCATCGTGCTCAAGCATTGTACCATCGTGATCAAGCACTGCACCATCGTGCTCAAGCACTGAACCATCGTGCTCAAGCATTGTACCATCGTGCTCAAGTATTGTACCATCGCGCTCAAGCATTGTACCATTGTGCTCAAGCATTGTACCATCGCGCTCAAGCACTGTACCATTGTGCTCAAGAATTGTACCATCGTGCTCAAGCATTGTACCATCGTGCTCAAGCATTGTACCATCGTGCTCAGGCATTGTATCATCGTGCTTAAGCATTGCACCATCGTGCTCAAGCAATGTGCCATCGTGCTCAAGCATTGTACCATCGCGCTATAGCATTGTACCATCTTGCTCAATCATTGTACCATTGTGCTCAAGCATTGTACCATCGCGCTCAAGCATTGTACCACTGTGCTCAAGAATTGTACCATCGTGCTGAAGCATTGTACCAACGTGCTCAAACACTGTACCGTCGTGCTTAAGCATTGTACCATCATGCTCAGGCATTGTATCATCGTGCTTAAGCATTGTACCATTGTGCTCAAGCAATGTAACATCGTGCTCAAGCAATGTACGATCATGCTCAAGCATTGTACCGTCGTGATCAAGCACTGCACCATCGTGCTCAAGCACTGAACCATCGTGCTCAAGCACTGCACCATCGCGCTCAAGCATTGTACCATCGTGCTCAAGCATTGTACCATCCTGCTCAAGCACTGTACCATTGTGCTCAAGCATTGTACCATCGCGCTCAAGCATTCTACCATTGTGCTCAAGAATTGTACCATCGTGCTCAAACATTGTACCACCGTGCTCAAGCATTGTACCATCGTGCTCAAGCACTGTACCATCGTGCTCAAGCATTGTACCATCGTGCTTAAGCATTATAACGTCGTCCTCAGGCATTGTGCCGTCGTGCTTAAGCACTGTACCGTTGTGCTCAATGGGCTGACAGTTCCCGTGGCCAGGGTGTACACATGATGAATATGGTACGGAAATAACCTAATAAGTTACCAACATATATTTTGCCAGAAAAACTTTGGTCTAATTTAGTCTTTACGGGAATAGCCTAATTATCCTGCCAGGCTGTATGGTCCGGGGCACGAGAGCAATATTGGAAATCATTCTCAAACTAGAATAACCCCAACTACCACCTTGCTGAATTAACCCCACCCCCGCCACACTGCTGAAATAAGCCCACAATCACCACTTTTCTTAAGTAACCCCATCATCATCACCCTGCTGAAGTAACCCCACCACCACTATCCTGCTGAAGTAACCCCATCTTTACCCCTCTACTGAAGTAACCCAACCATCATCATTACCCTGCTGAAGTAACCCCACCCCTAACACACTGCTGAAATAACCCCACCATTGCTATCCTGCTTAAGTAACCCCACCACCACCACCGCCCTGCTGAAATAATCCCACCATCGGAGTGAGATATGTCCTGGGAAGGGGAAGGGGACAGGGGACAGGGGAGGGGGGGGAGGATATTCTGGATCAAATTTTACTGGCGAGTCGTGGAAGGGTAGCGTGCCTGAGGGTCGTAGTCTGGGGTCGTACCGGGATACCTGGCCCTCTCCTGCCCCAAGAGAGTGGGGAGAAGCAGATGGGGGGAACGACCCTTCCGGAGCAACCCCTCTCTTAGTGTTGTGGGGGGTGTAGGGGTAAGGGGTGAGGTGGTGAGGATGTAAATACTTATTAGTGTGGTACAGGCAGTGTACGGTACAGAAAGTATACGGTACAGGGAGTGTAAGGTACACGAAGTGTATGGTAGCGGGAATGTACGATACAGGGAATGTATGGTACGGGGAGTGTACGGAGGAAGAAGTGTACCGTATAGGGATTGTATGGTAAAGGAAGTGTATGATACAGGAAGCGTGTGGTACATGGAATATATGGTACATGGAGTGTACAGTATACGGAGTGTATGATACAGGGAGTTTACGGTGGAGAGAATAAATTGTATAGGGAGAGCATTAACAGGAAGTTTACGGTACAGGTGGTGTGCGCCACAGTGAGTGTTCTGTACATGGAGTTGACGGTACAGGGAATATACGGTAAAAGGATTGTTACAGAGAGTGTTCGATACAGGAAGTGTATGGAAGAGGAAGTGGACAGTGCAATGAGTGTACGGTACAGGGTGTGTATGGTACAGGGAGGGTATGGCGCTGGGAGTGTACGGTAGGGCGAGTATACGGTACAGAGAGTGTACATTATAGGGAGGTAGCACGTCACTCGAAGGACTTTCTCTGCCAATATACAATAACTTAAACCTGTGTTTGTTCTTCACCTTCGCAAGTTCATTACTCAGTGTAGATCTTTGATCCACCGTTCTTATCCTGCAGAAGTAATTTCTACATCTTTCCTTACAAGCTTCTTGCTTATATTTCATATCATCTGAAGGCAGAAATGACGGAGAAACTATCATTATTAATATAAAGCTTTCAAAACAATCTCAGTATCAGTCTGGGCATATATGAATTACATCCTTTGATAATCAAGAAATGTCAACATGTGCAAAGTTTAGGACCTAATCCATGGCCTGACCTAAGATTTTTGTTGTCACATTTCTTACTTGACCTTCACCTGACCCGCACCATGTGAGGTAACGCGCCTTACCTGACCCATATACCTGTAAAATATATATATATGTTGATCTTGTCTGTACCGCTGATTGAAGCGAGGACAGCCACCACAGCTCTCGGACCTTCATGTCATATCTCCCATGTGGCTTCAACCACAGTCCTGAATCACGTGTGTTTAGTAATCTGTCTGTACACATTGCGCGAGCGCGCGCGCGCGCGCACACACACACACACACACACACACACACATATATATATTTTATTTTTTTTCATATATATCATCTGGTGTTACCGGCCTCCGTTTTCATGACATTACACCGCGAGTGAAAAGTCCCCTTTGGCGAATTGATCAAAGAGCTTCTTACTTAAAAAATGTCCTCTTTCCCTGCTACTGGAAGTAGCGCAGCTTTGGGCTACAGGAGCCTTTAGAAAAAAGTCCTGGGTAATATCAAGGCTACTTCATTTAAACCTGTCCTGAGTAATCATAAATATCTACCTATCTATCTATCTATCTATCTATCAATTTGTACCACGCGTCGGATTCCAACCCTGGAAGGAGCGTCCGGTCACCAGATTCCCAATGTTTTCCCGGAAGTTAAGGTTGACTTGAATGTCACCTGTCTTGTTTGTGCTGATGGTAACGTGGCCGGTGATAGTCGTCTGGTCCTGTTAACTGCTATGGGTTTTCCTGATGGCGATGTAGTCGGGAGAATTGTTGAAAGCGTTAAGACCCTTGGTAGCCCGAGTCTTCAACGTGCTTTTTGGGCAGCGGCGTCTCCCATCAAAGCATCGTTAATACGGCCGAGAGAGCACATGGGTCTCGGTCCTTTGGGACGCTACAGGTGAGGGATGGGAAGATGGAGATGGCCTCTCGGAAGCAAACGGCTCGACAACGCTCAAAAAACTGAAGTCAGGAAGCCTCGCAAAAGGGGACTTCTCCGCAACCCAACGCTGATGGTTTTGTCGATAATTATGTTATGGCTGGCACGTTCGAAACGCTTTGGGGAAGTCAACGACAGTGAGAGCCACGGGGACCCTGCGCCCCCCACAGGTTGCAATGAATATAGTCCAAGTAGCCGCCAAGGTTGTGGGTAATTACATTTTTGTACTGTACGGGTAGGGGGATTTACGCTCGTAGGGCCTCCTCTCTTGCGCAATCTTTGAGATCGTACATTCTTTACTCTGTGTGTGTGTGTGTGTGTGTGTGTGTGTGTGTACGCGCGCGCGCCCCTTTTCCCTTTATCGCATGTCTAGGGGAGGGTCAGAAGAGGCCGCTCAAGGAGGGTAGAGTTGGGAAACAAAAGACAGGTGTTGAGAGTACTGATGTACGGTATGGGTTTATTGTGTGAGAGGATCTACTCTCCCCAAGCCCCTGTCAGCAACTATCTCTCCACCACTACCTCTGGTTGATGCCAACACCCGCCCTCACCAGGTCAGACAAGAGAGCGGTGATGGGCTGGGGAAGACGCCCCCCTCCTCACCGGGTCAGCCTGTGGAGTGGTGGTGGGATGGGGAAGGCCCCTCACCAGGTCTCAGCCGCTGGCTGGCTGCTTTGATATTTCATCAAAGTCATTTATTTCACTGGACTGGAAAATCGTGAGTGCGAGTAGGAATGCGAGTGGGTGGGGCGTTTTTATTTCTTCGACCTTTTGAAATAACGTGATGTCTTCAAGCATAGGGTAGCGCATGGGAATGCCAGGCAAAAGAAGACTTGATGGTCTATGGCGAGGTTATGCTGCATCCCTGATATGTACAGATGGAGACAGTATAGTGCAGCACATGTCTCCTCCATACCCACCACTCCTTCAGGCATATCTACTATGAAAGAAAGCCACGCAGAATAGGCAGAATAAGCTGACAGGGATATCTTATAGGACTACATAAAACGAAAATCGTATTCTGATTTCTTCAAAGCTATCAGATGCTCTGCGAAAGGACTGCAATCCCTACCGTGTTCAGAAAAGCGATGGAATACGTGCATATTGTACTGACAAACGTCAACAAGCTTATTCACTGACAATTAATACCATTACAGTTTTTGTCAAGCCATTTGATGGTAGTGTGTTTCATTGTTTATTTTTCTATTTTTCAACTCCACTGCTGAAATACTTTTACCCATGTTTATATCATATCTTCTTCCCTTTAACTTCATAATGTTATCTCAGGTCACTCTGTCTCTACGCGACGTGAAGAAATGATAGTAGGCTTTTACGAACGAAATTATTTGGTATTTTGAAGACTACGATCTCGGATTCTGCTCTCGTTGGAGGAAATTTTTTTGGATCAGTCTTTCTTTTATAAAGTTGTAGAATTAGTTTCGTTCCTCTTCTTTATATTAGTTCTACTTTTACTTCATCTTTCATATAAGATTGGATCTTCATAACTAAAAAGCGTAATCTAAAAATGAAGTCTGACTAGAGAATTGTAACGGTTAGGTATCGCGTGTCTCGTTTTATAATCTAGATTTCTAGCTATGAACACTAACATTGTTCTACTTACTCTAAGCCGTGATTTACTGGAAGAAAGTATGATTTCAGGAAACATTCACGCCCTAGATGCCAAAAAAAGATCGAAAGAGGGTGAACGTGTTGGAAATGAAACGAGGACAATACGCGGTGTGAGGAGGAGTGATAGTACAATGAATGAAAGTGTAAGAGAGACATGTGGTTGTAGGCGGGGTGCGACCCAGAGATCTGACCAGGGTTTTCCTGAAATGGACTGGACATATGGAGAGGATGAGCGAAGAGAGACTGACTACAGGTATGTACGTGTCAGTAGTGAAGGAAGCAAAGGAGGAGCTGGAGACAGAAAAGGACATGAGAAGATGGCGTGAGAGAAGTTTTGAGCGACTAGGTTTGTACACTCAGGAGGGTGTGAGGCGTGCACGGGATAGAAAGAATCGGAGTGATGTGATGTACAGGGGGCGACGTGCTGTCAATGGGCCTAACCAGGGTATTTGAAATGGTCAGGAAAAAAAAAAAAAAAAGGGAAGGGTCTGTGGGGCTTGACTGTAGACTGGAGTCTCTAGTTTCGGTTATAATATACTACAGCTAAACAGCGGATGTGAGCAATTGGGGCCGTCACTATACAAGAGAAGAGACATGTTAGTTCCAGGTGCTACCGCGCTAACGTGGGTAACGGAGAACAAATATGGGTGAAATTTTCATATACCTAACTGGGGTTGTGAAGGTAAATCCACTCCAGCAGATTTAATAGATATTTCTATAATAAGGACCACGTTAGCAATATATATTTTAGCTTTCCTACATGAGTAACCTCCACTTTTCTATTCATTTATTTATCTTTTATTTCTATTTTTTGCCAGCGCTTGCATTCCATCCCAAGCGTTGATTACAGATGAAGGATTTCTCCACAAAGCCATTTCCCCCAGCAGTGCTACACCCCTCCACCACTGACTCTGGGCACTAGCAGCTGCAGCTGGTATGAAAGTTTATATTAGAGGAAAAAAAATAAGCGTTGGACACTCGGGGGTGGGGGGCAGTTGCCAATTACGGATTTTTACGGTGGACCGCTTGCTCCCCTGTTGTTAGCGTCCTTTGATCTGCCTTCCACCTTTCACTATACAACCGTGGGACAAGGGTAAGAGATTTTACCAAAGGCTCGACCCAGGAGTGATCTACGGTTGGTGGATTCTCTCTCGAACCATCGTCACCGGGATTTAGTTTTTTTTTCTCTCTCGTTAGAATCCTTGAGCATAAAGGGCGCAACCCACGGGCCAAAAGGGTACTCTGTTTAAGCACGGCGGTACGACGTTAAAGCACGACGGGACGACCCTTGAATATGACAACTTGGTCTGTGACCTTGACCAGTGAGGTTATTGTGACCAAGGTCGTACAGTCGTGCTCAAGGGTCGTTCCGTCGTCGTCAATAAGCCGAGGATAAGTTAGCACCAACTTTTAACCCATGAAAGTCACAAGTTGCCTTAACTTAAGTTGATTAAAGCGACGCAAGATTATCTATTGATTTTACTTGGAGTAATCACGTCATTAAATGATAATCAGTTCCTTCCACGCGGGTTCCTTAATGAACAGTACCCTCCACGCGGGTCACTGAATGATCAGTTCCCTCCACACGGGCTCCCGAATGATCAGTTCCCTCCACACGGGCTCCCGAATGATCAGTTCCCTCCACACGGGTTCCTAGATGATCACTTCCCTCCAGAGAGGTTCCTAAAAGATTAGTTCCCTCCGCATGGGTACATGAACTATCATTTCCCTCCACACGTGTTCGTAAATGATCAGTTCCCTCCACTCGGGTTCCTTCTGCACTCTCAGTTCTCATGTTAAGGATATGTCGCTGTTCCCTCCCACCAAACACAGTGTCTTTTATCACTGTTGCCCAATTTGAAAGACAGAAACGAGGCGGCTAATTCACCCTCATAAAACTTGCAAATTTGTAAATTCGTCCCTCATAATAAGGCTGTTTCGGGGAGTGGAGGAAGGAGGGTAGGGTGGGGTAAATTAGCTCGGGTGAGCAACACTCATAAAACTCTCATATGTTACATTACCGCGTTAATTAACATTTAAGGACGGTAAAATGTTCACCTGTTTTTCTGGTCAGATAAATATGTTAATTTCAGTCCTAGAAAAAAAAATATCGTTCGCTGATTTTTTTTTTCTTTTAATTTCCTTATAGGCTTTGATATGAGGAATATCTACGACCCTCAGGCACGACCCTCAAGCACGACGGAACGACCCTCAAACACGACGGTACGACCCTCAAGCACGACGGAACGACCCTCAAACACGACGGAACGACCCTCAAGCACGACGGAACGACCCTCAAACACGACGGTACGACCCTTATGCACGAAGGGCAGGCCTCCAAACGGTCAAACGACAGGCATTCATAACCGTTGAGTCGTTCTGTCGTGCTCAAAAGTCACGCATTCGTTCTCAAGGCTCCTTCCACCCTGTTCGGGGATCACTGGTCGCCCCGTCGCGTCGGGCGTTGCGCAGTCTGGCTCGCTGGTCGTGCCATCTTCCTCAAGGAAAGTAACGCCGACTTCGAGGGGTCGTCCGATCGCGCTCACAGGGTCGTACTCTCGTCAGACTCAAGAAAATCTCAACCCCCCCTTCCCAAAGCATGACTCCTGTTACTAAACATCATTTCCACCTTTTATCTATGACTAAACAGATATCTTTCTCTCAGTATCTCTTCTCCACAGCGCCGTGGACAACCACACTAATCTGTTCAGCCCAGGATTATCCTTTGCGATTTTTCAACTTCCAGATTAATTCATCAACCCCCAACCCCCATCCCCCCCAACCACCACCACCATTAACTTCCCCTGTGATCAGGAATGACCTCGTTTGACCCTGGGATGCGGGAGCCGTTCTTCAGTGATATTAACGATGATGAATGTCCCTCATTATATTACATAATTGAGGTTATGGCTTCTATTTGCCCGGGCAGGATGTCCTACATGGCCTTTGTGGTATCGACTGGAAATATAATTAGGAGCCATTAAGTAAAGAGATTAGACAGGGTCAGGGCATCTCAAATTATTAGAAATGTTACTCTATTGAATAAGGGAATTGTAAATGTTTTTTAATGACTTTAGTGGGAAGAGATTAACTTTGCAAAACTCGTAATCGTAAATGGCCTTTTAACTTATTCAACTGATAATGGTTAACAGTGTCTCATCTGCCTGAAAATGGCCTGTAAAAACGTACGTAGCTCTCAATGGCCTTTCCTCTTAGCTGAAAATGGCTAACAGTGCCTCACCTGCCTGGAAATGGCCCGTTATGGCTTTCGTAAATATCATTGGCCTTGTGTTTCTTCAAAATTATTTCCCAATGATTATAGAGCTTGACCTTCTAGTGTGTTTCACTGAGTTTCATCCTTCCGTAGTAAACATTCCAGTGTGTTTCATTGTTTCATTCCTTCGTGATAAACATTGTTGTGTGTTTCATCCTTTCGTGCTAAACGCTTCAGTGTGTTTCACCCTTTCATTCTTACATGGTAAAAACTCCAGTGCGTTTCACTGTTTCGTCGTAAACATTCCAGGGTGTTTCATTAAGTTTCATCTTTTCTGAGTAAAGATTCCAGTGTGTTTCATCCTCTTACGGTAAATATTCCAGTGTGTTTCATTAAGTTTCATCCTATGTTATACATTCCATAGCGTTTCCTTAAGTTTCATCAAACATTCCAGTGTGTTTCATTGTTTCATCCTCTCATGGTAAACATTCCATTGAGTATCGGTAAACTTCATCCTCGTGTGGTAAACATTCCAGTGTGTTTCATTTAGTTTCATCAAACATACCGGTGTGTTTCTTCCTCTCATAAACTTTCATGTTGAAGGTTCCAGTCATGGACAAAAGTCCACATCAAGGCCGGGCCTTAATTGAAATATAGAGAGAATTAAGAAACGAAAAAAGAAAAGACAAGGGAAAGTATTTACGAAACTTATCATCCTCTAGCGGTAAGCATTCCAGATACTTCGTTAAGTTTCATCTTCCCATGATAATCATGCCACTGTGTTTCATTAAGTTTCATCCTCTCGTGGTAATCATTCCAAAGTTTAATTGAACTCAGCAAACATTCCATTGTTTCCTTTAGTTACATCCTTTCGTGGTAAACCTGACCATCAGTGTCTGTTATGCCGTTGGAGCGAAACACCTCTTCATTATGTTTCAGCACGGCTCACTACAGCCAGGACAAGCCTTTGTTATGTCAGTGTATTATGTCATATCTCAACACTGGTTCAATATGTCAATACGGTCCTGAAGGCCAGGGAAGGATAGTGTATGAGGGAGCACTTCCCGACAGTCACTAGGGGAGTTCCGAGTGCTACCAGCACACCCGATAGTTACTGGGGTGGTGTTGTGAGTGGTGCCAGCACACCCGACAGGTACTTGGGGGGGGGAGGGTATTTTGAGAGGTGCCAAAACACCCGACACGGACTGGGTGTGTTGTTAGTGGTACCAGCACACCCGACACGTAACGGAGGGTGTTGTGAGTGCTGCCAGCATACCCAACAAGCACTGGGGGTGGGGGTGTTGTGAGTCCTGCCATTATTACACCTGACAAGTACTGAAAAGGGTGGTGGGGGCGTCGCAAATGCTGCCAGCACACCCGACAGGTACTGGGGCTGTCGTGACTGTTGCCGGCCCATCCTAGAGTTATCGCAGAGTGAAAACCAGTTGATTTAGGTGTGTGCGTGGGGAGAGAGAGAGAGAGAGAGAGAGAGAGAGAGAGAGAGAGAGAGAGAGAGAGAGAGACGGAAATGTGAGAGTGAAAGATAGTGTAAGTGAGAGCCAGACGAACGCAGAAGTTGGGAGAGTAAGAGACATGGACTGAAGTAGAAAATGAGAGTGGAAGAGACTGAGCGATAGAGCTCGTGTGTTAGTGAGAGTCACAGGGAGTGTGATAGTGAGAGTGATGGGGGTACTGAGAGTGGAAAAGGCTCCCTCTCCCTATAGCAAGAGCCGACCGAGAGAGGATTAGCTAGCCTTGCAACCGCCACCAGCATTGCGACAAACAACTCGGAGACTCTCCTGCAGCTGATCTCTCTTCCTCCATTTTCTTTGTCGAGTTTCCCCACCTTCTATTTCAGGGTCGTATTAAAGGAAGGTTTTATCCCCGTGTCTTTCCAGTCTCGCGCTTAGCATCCAGAGAAGAAGAAGAAACATTGGGAGGCATTATTCGCGAGGGTTTAATTTGTGGGGATGCTAAATATTTTTTCCCTTTCCTTTACGAAAAAACAGTGAGCACTTGTGTCTTTAATTAACGTCAAGTCTAATGAAGAGAAAACTGTCATCTGTTCGTCAAGGGAGACAGAATGCAGGAGTCACAAATATATATATATATATATATATATATATATATATATATATATATATATATATAAGGATATAGAGAGTGCAAGTGTCTGGTTGTGGAAGAAAAGAAGTAGACGTCGATGTCACCAATCCTCCAATTGCCAATCCCTCACAATATCTGTGGGACGTAGTTAATAGGTTGCGTATATTTGTTAACATACGTACTATAACGAACAAATAACCCTTTGTTCAACACACGATATATATAAATAGCTTTGACATAACATTAGCCGGGCTGGAGTGACTGTAGTCATATATAGTTTGCATAAATCATTGTCTTACTGTCAACAAAATATAAGCTTTGAATATCATCATTCCTACATTTGTCATCTGTCTTATAATTGCTTCAGAGTCTGTAACTTGGTTTTCATCAACGTGTATTGTAAATCTTCCTCATTCTCCGGGGTAAGAGAGTGTTACTCATATACTCCAAGGATATTTCATTTTATCCCATGGAAGTCTTGCCAGGGTAAGGCCTGATTTCTTATATTTTCCAGCCATTGTCTGCACGTAATTGGGTCCTTTGGAACACCGTGTGTCGAGACCCACCCTTTGCTCTTGCTAGTTTATGTTGTGGACATCCTCGCACCACATACACAAGCATTATAAGTTGATGAATATACTCAACTACGCCACAAAACCAACGCCATAAAACAAAATACACTTCAAAAAGATAATTTTAGTCTAGCGTTGACGCTCTCCTTCACATGTAAACAAACATGGCGGATACGGAAGAGTTTCACAAATGACGTCATTTCCCTTTTACAAAATACCCAAGCAAAAATCACCGACGTGTCCAATTTATATTTTTATTCTAAAAATAGATTTATCATATCATGTTCTTTAATGGAAACAACACCTTATCTAAAGTTTTCCTTCCCCCCCAACTCTGAAACGCGTTTCAGAAGTCTACGTCCGATGGTTGCCATGTTTCATTACCACTACGAGCACTACAGACTCGCTGTATCTTAGAAGGACCAGAGAAGCGGCCGAATTTCTCCAGACTCCCTCCATGACATCAAGCCTATTTACCACTCACCTACGTTATCAGTAATGTGTCACGCTTATATAGCTCCTTATCTTCTGCCACGCCCTTAACTGTGGAGAGAGAGAGAGACAGAGAGACTGGAAGAGTAGCGGATGAGCCAGTCCCGTGGCGCGGGTCTTGTGCATGGCCTGGCGGGACCCGCGCCACCCAGACACGAGCCGAGGGAGGCAACACTCTGGATTACCGGGATGATCTCTCGCTCTTTAACACTGAATCGTTTCCCTGAATGTTTGTTGATGACCTGTGACTCTATAACGTTGGTGCTCTCTCTCTCCATCCAACGTCACACACACCTACGCCTTCCTTCTTCGCACGTTTCGTTCTACACCCACACGCCCTACTACTGCTAACCTCTGCTTGTCTCTCTCAGCAGGCGCAGCGGGACCCCAGGAGGAGAAGGAGCCACTCAACTGCCTGGTGGCCAAGGGTCTCTGCGACGAGGACGCCAACTGCTCCGCCCTCCTCAAGGTTGTTCCAATCCTCTGCGGCCCCGAACTAGGTCAGTGTTACTGCTAGTGACTTTAAATAAATCTTGAAAGTTACATTTACTATATATATATATATATATATATATATATATATATATATATATATATATATATTTTTTTTTTTTTTTTTTTT